>JAXFYN010000689.1:0-133265 GCA_036172215.1 Camellia granthamiana
CACGAACACCTATACGGATTCTCCTGCACAGTGGCAGATATGTAAATACGGCGTTTACTTACCATTTCTCACGCATTAGGGTTTGAACACTCAAACAACCTACACGGATTCTCCTGCACAGTGGCAGATATATAAATACGACGTTTACTTACCATTTCTCATCGCATTAGGGTTCGAACACTCGAACACACTATACGGATTCTCCTGCACCGTGGCAGATATGTAAATACGGCGTTTACCTACCATTTCTCAATGCATTAGGGTTCGAACACTCGAACACCTATACGGATTCTCCTGCACAGTGGCAGATATGTAAATACGACGTTTACTTACCATTTCTCACGCATGAGGGTTCGAACACTCGAACACCTATACGGATTCTCCTGCACAGTGGCAGATATGTAAATACGGCGTTTACTTACCATTTCTCACGCATTAGGGTTCGAACACACGGAACACCTATACGGATTCTCCTGCACAGTGTCAGATATGTAAATACAGCGTTTACTTACCATTTCTCACGCATTAGGGTTCGAACACTCGAACACCAATACGGATTCTCCTGCACAGTGGCAGATATGTAAATACGGTGTTTACTTACCATTTCTCACGCATTAGGGTTCGAACACTCGAACACCTATACGGATTCTCCCTGCACAGTGGCAGCTATGTAAATACTGCGTTTACTTACCATTTCTTCACGCATTGGGGTTCGAACACAACGAACACCTATACGGATTCTCCTGCACAGTGTCAGATATGTAAATTACGGCGTTTACTTACCATTTCTCACGCTTTGGGTTCGAACACACGAACACCTATACGTATTCTCCTGCACAGTGGTAGATACGCAAATACGACGTTTAGTTACCATTTGTCACGCATTAGGGTTCGAACACACGAACACCTATACGGATTCTCCTACACAGTGGCACATATGTAAATACGCGTTTACTTACCATTTCTCATGCATTACGCTTCGAAAACTCGAACACCTAAACCGATTCTCCTACACAGTGGCAGATATGTAAATACGGCGTTTGCTTACCATTTCTCACGCATACGCTTCGAACACCGAACACTATACGGATTCTCCTACACAGTGGCAGATATGTAAATACGCATTTACTTACCATTTCTCACGCATTAGGGTTCGAACACACGAACACCAATACGGATTCTCCTGCACAGTGGCAGATATGTAAATACGGCGTTTACTTACCATTTCTCACGCATTAGGGTTTGAACACTCGAACCACCTACACGGATTCTCCTGCACAGTGGCAGATTTGTAATTCGACGTTTTACTTACCATTTCTCATGCATTAGGGTTCGCACACTCGAACACCTATACGGATTCTCCTGCACAGTGGCAGATATGTAAATACGGCGCTTAGTTACCATTCCTCATGCATTAGGGTTCGAAACACTCGACACCTATACCGATTATCCTACACAGTGGCAGATATGTAAATACGACGTTTACTTACCATTTCTCACGCATTACGCTTCGAACAACTCGAACACCTATACGGATTCCTCCTGCACAGTGGCAGATATGTAAATACGGCATTTACTTACCATTTCTCAGGCATTAGGGTTCGAACACACGAACACCTATACGGATTCTCCTACACAGTGGCAGATATGTAAATACGGCGTTTACTTACCATTTCTCAGGCATTAGGGTTTGAACACTCGAACACCTACACGGATTCTCCTGCACAGTGGCAGATATGTAAATTCGACGTTTACTTACCATTTCTCACGCATTAGGGTTCGAACACTCGAACACCTATACGGATTCTCCTGCACAGTGGCAGATATGTAAATACGGCGTTTACTTACCATTTCTCTCGCATTAGGGTTCGAACACTCGAACACGTACAACGGATTCTCCTGCACAGTGGCAGATATGTAAATACGGCGTTTACTTACCATTTCTCACGCATTAGGGTTCGAACGCACGAACACCTATACGGATTCTCCTATACAGTGGCAGATATGTAAAATACGGCGTTTACTTACAATTTCTCACGCATTAGGGTTCGAACACTCGAACACCTACACGGATTCTCCTGCACAGTGGGCAGATATGTAAATACGACGTTTACTTACCATTCTCCATGCATTAGGGTTCGAACACTCGAACACCTATACGGATTCTCCTGCACAGTGGCAGATATGTAAATACGAGCGTTTACTTACCATTTCTCAAGCATTAGGGTTCGAACACTCGAACACCTATACGGATTCTCCTGCACTGTGGCAGATATGTAAATACGGCGTTTACTTACCATTTCTCATGCATTAGGGTTCGAACACTCGAACACCTATACAGATTCTCCGGCACAGTGGCAGATATGTAAATACCGGCGTTTACTTAACCATTTCTCACGCATTAGGGTTCGAACACACGAACACCTATGCGGATATCTCCTGCACAGTGGCAGATATGTAAATACGACGTTTACTTACCATTTCTCACGCATTAGGGTTCGAACACTCGAACACCTATACGGATTCTCCTGCACAGTGGGCAGATATGTAAATACGGCGTTTACTTACCATTTCTCATGCATTAGGTTCGAACACAGGAACACCTACACGGATTCTTCTGCACAGTGGCAGATATGTAAATACGGCGTTTACTTACCATTTCTCACGCATTAGGGTTCGAACACTCGAACACCTACACGGATTCTCCTGCACCGTCGCAGATATGTAAATACGGCGTTTACTTACCATTTCTCACGCATTTGGGTTGGAACACTCGAAACACCTATACGGATTCTCCGCACAGTGGCATGATATGTAAATACGGTGCTTACTTACCATTCCTCATGCATTAGGGTCGAACACTCGAACACCTATACCGATTATCCTGCACAGTGGCAGATATGTATATTACGGCGTTTACTTACCATTTCTCCACGCATTACGCTTCGAACACTCGAACACCTATACGGATTCTCCTGCACAGTGGCAGATTATGTAAATACGGCATTTACTTACCATTTCTCACGCATTAGGGTTCGAACACACGAACACCTATACGGATTCTCCTACACAGTGACAGATATGTAAATACGGCGTTTACTTACCATTTCTCACGCATTGGGTTTGAACACTCGAACACTTACACGGATTCTCCTGCACAGTGGCAGATATGTAAATTCGACGTTTACTTACCATTTCTCATGCATTAGGGTTCGAACACACGAACAGCTATACGGATTCTCCTGCACAGTGGCAGATATGTAAATACGGCGTTTACTTACCATTCCTCATGCTTTAGGGTCGAACACTCGACACCTATACGGATTCTCCT
The DNA here is from genome assembly GCA_036172215.1 of Camellia granthamiana. Lineage (NCBI taxonomy): Eukaryota > Viridiplantae > Streptophyta > Magnoliopsida > Ericales > Theaceae > Camellia > Camellia granthamiana. Next base: position 3,332 of record JAXFYN010000689.1, read on the forward strand.
GCACAGTGGCAGATATGTAAAGAACGGCGTTTACTTACCATTGCTCACGCATTAGGGGTTCGAACACACGAACACCTATACGGATTCTACTACACAGTGGCAGATATGTAAATACGGCGTTTACTTACCATTTCTCTCGCATTAGGGTTCGAACACTCGAACACGTACACGGATTCTCCTGCACAGTGGCAGATATGTAAATACGACGTTTACTTATCATTTCTCATGCATTAGGGTTCGAACACTAGAACTCCTATACAGATTCTCCTGCACAGTGGCAGATATGTAAATACGGCGTTTACTTACCATTTCTCACGCATTAGGGTTCGAACACTTGAACACCTACACGGAGTCTCCTGCACAGTGGCAGATATGTAAATACGACGTTTACTTACCATTTCTCTTGCATTAGGGTTCGAACACTCGAACACCTTATACGGATTCTCCTGCACAAGCGGCAGATATGTAAATACGGCGTTTACTTACCATTTCTCATGCATTAGGGTTCGAACACTCGAACACCTATACAGATTCTCCTGCACAGTGGCAGATATGTAAATACGGCGTTTACTTACCATTTTCTCATGCATTACGCTTCGAAACACTCGAACACCTATACGGATTCTCCTGCACAGTGGCAGATATGTAAATACGGCGCTTACTTACCATTTCTCATGCATTAGGGTTCGAACACTCGAACACCTAAACCGATTCTCCTACACAGTGGCAGATATGTAAATACGGCGTTTACTTACCATTTCTCACGCATTACGCTTCGAACACCCGAAACACCTATACGGATTCTCCTGCACAGTGGCAGATATGTAAATACGGCATTTACTTACCATTTCTCACGCATTAGGGTTCGAACACACGAACACCAACACGGATTCTCCTACACAGTGGCAGATATGTAAATACGGCGTTTACTTACCATTTCTCACGCATTAGGGTTTGAACACTCGAACACCTACACGGATTCTCCTGCACAGTGGCAGATTTGTAAATTCGACGTTTACTTACCATTTCTCATGCATTAGGGTTCGAACACTCGAACACCTATACGGATTCTCCTGCACAGTGGCAGATATGTAAATACGGCGCTTACTTACCATTCCTCATGCATTAGGGTTCGAACACTCGAACACCTATACCGATTATCCTACACAGTGGCAGATATGTAAATACGACGTTTACTTACCATTTCTCACGCATTACGCTTCGAACACTCGAACACCTATACGGATTCTCCTGCACAGTGGCAGATATGTAAATACGGCATTTACTTACCATTTCTCACGCATTAGGGTTCGAACACACGAACACCTATACGGATTCTCCTACACAGTGGCAGATATGTAAATACGGCGTTTACTTACCATTTCTCACGCATTAGGGTTTGAACACTCGAACACCTACACGGATTCTCCTGCACAGTGGCAGATATGTAAATTCGACGTTTACTTACCATTTCTCACGCATTAGGGTTCGAACACTCGAACACCTATACGGATTCTCCTGCACAGTGGCAGATATGTAAATACGGCGTTTACTTACCATTTCTCTCGCATTAGGGTTCGAACACTCGAACACGTACACGGATTCTCCTGCACAGTGGCAGATATGTAAATACGGCGTTTACTTACCATTTCTCACGCATTAGGGTTCGAACGCACGAACACCTATACGGATTCTCCTATACAGTGGCAGATATGTAAATACGGCGTTTACATTACCATTTCTCACGCATTAGGTTCGAAACACTCGAACACCTACACGGATTCTCCTGCACAGTGGCAGATATGTAAATACGACGTTTACTTACCATTTCTCATGCATTAGGGTTCGAACACTCGAACACCTATACGGATTCTCCTGCACAAGTGGCAGATATGTAAATACGGCGTTTACTTACCATTTCTCAAGCATTAGGGTTTCGAACAGTCGAACACCTATTCGGATTTTCCTGCACTGTGGTAGATATGTAAATACGGTGCTTACTTACCATTTCTCATGCATTAGGGTTCGAACACTCGAACACCTAAACCGATTCTCCTACACAGTGGCAGATATGTAAATACGGCGTTTAGTTACCATTTCTCACGTATTACGCTTCGAACACCCGAACACCTATACGGATTCTCCTGCACAGTGGCAGATATGTAAATACGGCATTTACTTACCATTTCTCACACATTAGGGTTCGAACACACGAACACCAATACGGATTCTCCTACACAGTGGCAGATATGTAAATACGGCGTTTACTTACCATTTCTCACGCATTAGGGTTTGAACACTCGAAACACACTACACGGATTCTCCTGCACAGTGGCAGATTTGTAAATTCGACGTTTACTTACCATTTCTCATGCATTAGGGTTCGAACACTCGAACACCTATACGGATTCTCCTGCACAGTGGCAGGATATGTAAATATGGCGCTTACTTACCATTCTCATGCATTAGGGTTCGAACACTCGAACACCTATACCGATTATCCTCCACAGTGGCAGATATGTAAATACGACGTTTACTTACCATTTCTCACGCATTACGCTTCGAACACTCGAACACCTATACGGATTCTCCTGCACAGTGGCAGATATGTAAATACGGCATTTACTTACCATTTCTCACGCATTAGGGTTCGAACACACGAACACCTATACGGATTCTCGTACACAGTGGCAGATATGTAAATACGGCGTTTACTTACCATTTCTCACGCATTAGGGTTTGAAACACTCGAACACCTACACGGATTCTCCTGCACAGTGGCAGATATGTAAATTCGAAGTTTACTTACCATTTCTCACGCATTAGGGTTCGAACACTCGAACACCTATACGGATTCTCCTTCACAGTGGCAGATATGTAAATACGGCGTTTACTTACCATTTCTCTCGCATTAGGGTTCGAACACTCGAACACGTACACGGATTCTCCTGCACAGTGGCAGATATGTAAATACGGCGTTTACCTACCATCTCTCACGCATTAGGGTTCGAACGCACGAACACCTATACGGATTCTCCTATACAGTGGCAGATATGTAAATACGGCGTTTACTTACCATTTCTCACGCATTAGGGTTCGAACACTCGAACACCTACACGGATTCTCCTGCACAGTGGTAGATATATAAATACGACGTTTACTTACCATTTCTCATGCATTAGGGTTCGAACACTCGAACACCTATACGGATTCTCCTGTACAGTGGCAGATATGTAAATACGGCGTTTACTTACCATTTCTCAAGCATTAGGGTTCGAACACTCGAACACCTATACGGATTCTCCTGCACTGTGGCAGATATGTAAATACGGCGTTTACTTACCATTTCTCATGCATTAGGGTTCGAACACTCGAACACTTATACAGATTCTCCGGCACAGTGGCAGATATGTAAATACGGCGTTTACTTACCATTTCTCACGCATTAGGGTTCGAACACACGAACACCTATGCGGATTCTCCTGCACAGTGGCAGATATGTAAATACGACGTTTACTTACCATTTCTCACGCATTAGGGTTCGAACACTCGAACACCTATACGGATTCTCCTGCACAGTGGCAGATATGTAAATACGGCGTTTACTTACCATTTCTCATGCATTAGGGTTCGAACACAGGAACACCTACACGGATTCTTCTGCACAGTGGCAGATATGTAAATACGGCGTTTACTTACCATTTCTCACGCATTAGGGTTCGAACACTCGAACACCTACACGGAGTCTCCTGCGCCGTCGCAGATATGTAAATACGGCGTTTACTTACCATTTCTCACGCATTTGGGTTGGAACACTCGAACACCTATACGGATTCTCCGCACAGTGGCAGATATGTAAATACGGTGCTTACTTACCATTCCTCATGCATTAGGGTTCGAACACTCGAACACCTATACCGATTATCCTGCACAGTGGCAGATATGTAAATACGGCGTTTACTTACCATTTCTCACGCATTACGCTTCGAACACTCGAACACCTATACGGATTCTCCTGCACAGTGGCAGATATGTAAATACGGCATTTACTTACCATTTCTCACGCATTAGGGTTCGAACACACGAACACCTATACGGATTCTCCTACACAGTGACAGATATGTAAATACGGCGTTTACTTACCATTTCTCACGCATTGGGGTTTGAACACTCGAACACCTACACGGATTCTGCTGCACAGTGGCAGATATGTAAATTCGACGTTTACTTACCATTTCTCATGCATTAGGGTTCGAACACACGAACAGCTATACGGATTCTCCTGCACAGTGGCAGATATGTAAATACGGTGTTTACTTACCATTCCTCATGCTTTAGGGTTCGAACACTCGAACACCTATACGGATTCTCCTGCACAGTGGCAGATATGTAAAGACGGCGTTTACTTACTATTGCTCACGCATTAGGGTTCGAACACACGAACACCTATACGGATTCTACTACACAGTGGCAGATATGTAAATACGGCGTTTACTTACCATTTCTCTCGCATTAGGGTTCGAACACTCGAACACGTACACGGATTCTCCTGCACAGTGGCAGATATGTAAATACGACGTTTACTTATCATTTCTCATGCATTAGGGTTCGAACACTAGAACTCCTAGACAGATTCTCCTGCACAGTGGCAGATACGTAAATACGGCGTTTACTTACCATTTCTCAAGCATTAGGGTTCGAACACTCGAACACCTATACGGATTCTCCTGCACTGTGGCAGATATGTAAATACGGTGCTTACTTACCATTTCTCATGCATTAGGGTTCGAACACTCGAACACCTAAACCGATTCTCCTACACAGTGGCAGATATGTAAATACGGCGTTTACTTACCATTTCTCACGCATTACGCTTCGAACACCCGAACACCTATACGGATTCTCCTGCACAGTGGCAGATATGTAAATACGGCATTTACTTACCATTTCTCACGCATTAGGGTTCGAACACACGAACACCAATACGGATTCTCCTACACAGTGGCAGATATGTAAATACGGCGTTTACTTACCATTTCTCACGCATTAGGATTTGAACACTCGAACACCTACACGGATTCTCCTGCACAGTGGCAGATTTGTAAATTCGACGTTTACTTACCATTTCTCATGCATTAGGGTTCGAACACTCGAACACCTATACGGATTCTCCTGCACAGTGGCAGATATGTAAATACGGCGCTTACTTACCATTCCTCATGCATTAGGGTTCGAACACTCGAACACCTATACCGATTATCCTACACAGTGGCAGATATGTAAATACGACGTTTACTTACCATTTCTCACGCATTACGCTTCGAACACTCAAACACCTATACGGATTCTCCTGTACAGTGGCAGATATGTAAATACGGCATTTACTTACCATTTCTCACGCATTAGGGTTCGAACACACGAACACCTATACGGATTCTCCTACACAGTGGCAGATATGTAAATACGGCGTTTACTTACCATTTCTCACGCATTAGGGTTTGAACACTCGAACACCTACACGGATTCTCCTGCACAGGGGCAGATATGTAAATTCGACGTTTACTTACCATTTCTCACGCATTAGGGTTCGAACACTCGAACACCTATACGGATTCTCCTGCACAGTGGCAGATATGTAAATACGGCGTTTACTTACCATTTCTCTCGCATTAGGGTTCGAACACTCGAACACGTACACGGATTCTCCTGCACAGTGGCAGATATGTAAATACGGCGTTTACTTACCATTTCTCACGCATTAGGGTTCGAACGCACGAACACCTATACGGATTCTCCTATACAGTGGCAGATATGTAAATACGGCGTTTACTTACCATTTCTCACGCATTAGGGTTCGAACACTCGAACACCTACACGGATTCTCCTGCACAGTGGCAGATATGTAAATACGACGTTTACTTACCATTTCTCATGCATTAGGGTTCGAACACTCGAACACCTATACGGATTCTCCTGCACAGTGGCAGATATGTAAATACGGCGTTTACTTACCATTTCTCAAGCATTACGGTTCGAACACTCGAACACCTATACGGATTCTCCTGCACTGTGGCAGATATGTAAATACGGCGTTTACTTACCATTTCTCATGCATTAGGGTTCGAACACTCGAACACCTATACAGATTCTCCGGCACAGTGGCAGATATGTAAATACGGCGTTTACTTACCATTTCTCACGCATTAGGGTTCGAACACACGAACACCTATGCGGATTCTCCTGCACAGTGGCAGATATGTAAATACGACGTTTACTTACCATTTCTCACGCATTAGGGTTCGAACACTCGAACACCTATACGGATTCTCCTGCACAGTGGCAGATATGTAAATACGGCGTTTACTTACCATTTCTCATGCATTAGGGTTCGAACACAGGAACACCTACACGGATTCTTCTGCACAGTGGCAGATATGTAAATACGGCGTTTACTTACCATTTCTCACGCATTAGGGTTCGAACACTCGAACACCTACACGGATTCTCCTGCACCGTCGCAGATATGTAAATACGGCGTTTACTTACCATTTCTCACGCATTTGGGTTGGAACACTCGAACACCTATACGGATTCTCCGCACAGTGGCAGATATGTAAATACGGTGCTTACTTACCATTCCTCATGCATTAGGGTTCGAACACTCGAACACCTATACCGATTATCCTGCACAGTGGCAGATATGTAAATACGGCGTTTACTTACCATTTCTCACGCATTACGCTTCGAACACTCGAACACCTATACGGATTCTCCTGCACAGTGGCAGATATGTAAATACGGCATTTACTTACCATTTCTCACGCATTAGGGTTCGAACACACGAACACCTATACGGATTCTCCTACACAGTGACAGATATGTAAATACGGCGTTTACTTACCATTTCTCACGCATTAGGGTTTGAACACTCGAACACCTACACGGATTCTCCTGCACAGTAGCAGATATGTAAATTCGACGTTTACTTACCATTTCTCATGCATTAGGGTTCGAACACACGAACAGCTATACGGATTCTCCTGCACAGTAACAGATTTGTAAATACGGCGTTTACTTACCATTCCTCATGCTTTAGGGTTCGAACACTCGAACACCTATACGGATTCTCCTGCACAGTGGCAGATATGTAAAGACGGCGTTTACTTACCATTGCTCACGCATTAGGGTTCGAACACACGAACACCTATACGGATTCTACTACACAGTGGCAGATATGTAAATACGGCGTTTACTTACCATTTCTCTCGCATTAGGGTTCGAACACTCGAACACGTACACGGATTCTCCTGCACAGTGGCAGATATGTAAATACGACGTTTACTTATCATTTCTCATGCATTAGGGTTCGAACACTAGAACTCCTATACAGATTCTCCTGCACAGTGGCAGATATGTAAATACGGCGTTTACTTACCATTTCTCATGCATTAGGGTTCGAACACTCGAACACCTATACGGATTCTCCTGCACAGTGGCAGATATGTAAATACGGCGTTTACTTACCATTTCTGATGCATTAGGGTTCGAACACACGAACACCTATACGGATTCTCCTACACAGTGGCAGATATGTAAATACGGCGTTTACTTACCATTTCTCACGTATAAGGGTTTGAACACTCGAACACCTACACGGATTCTCCTGCACAGTGGCAGATATGTAAATACGACGTTTACTTACCATTTCTCATGCATTAGGGTTCGAACACTCGAACACCTATACGGATTCTCCTACACAGTGGCAGATATGTAAATACGGCGTTTACCTACCATTTCTCATGCATTAGGGTTCGAACACTCGAACACCAATACGGATTCTCTTGCACAGTGGCAGATATGTAAATACGGCGTTTACTTACCATTTCTCACGCATGAGGGTTCGAACACTCGAACACCTATACGGATTCTCCTGCACAGTGGCAGATATGTAAATACGGCGTTTACTTACCATTTCTCACGCATTAGGGTTCGAACACACGAACACCTATACGGATTCTCCTATACAGTGGCAGATATGTAAAGACGGCGTTTACTTACCATTTCTCACGCATTAGGGTTCGAACACTCGAACACCTACACGGATTCTCCTGCACAGTGGCAAATATGTAAATACGACGTTTACTTACCATTTCTCATGCATTAGGGTTCGAACACTCGAACACCTATACGGATTCTCCTGCACAGTGGCAGATATGTAAATACGGCGTTTACTTACCATTTCTCAAGCATTAGGGTTCGAACACTCGAACACCTATACGGATTCTCCTGCACTGTGGCAGATATGTAAATACGGCGTTTACTTACCATTTCTCATGCATTAGGGTTCGAACACTCGAACACCTATACAGATTCTCCGGCACAGTGGCAGATATGTAAATACGGCGTTTACTTACCATTTCTCACGCATTAGGGTTCGAACACACGAACACCTACACGGATTCTCCTGCACAGTGGCAAATATGTAAATACGACGTTTACTTACCATTTCTCATGCATTAGGGTTCGAACACTCGAACACCTATACGGATTCTCCTGCACAGTGGCAGATATGTAAATACGGCGTTTACTTACCATTTCTCAAGCATTAGGGTTCGAACACTCGAACACCTATACGGATTCTCCTGCACTGTGGCAGATATGTAAATACGGCGTTTACTTACCATTTCTCATGCATTAGGGTTCGAACACTCGAACACCTATACAGATTCTCCGGCACAGTGGCAGATATGTAAATACGGCGTTTACTTACCATTTCTCACGCATTAGGGTTCGAACACACGAACACCTACACGGATTCTCCTGCACAGTGGCAAATATGTAAATACGACGTTTACTTACCATTTCTCATGCATTAGGGTTCGAACACTCGAACACCAATACGGATTCTCTTGCACAGTGGCAGATATGTAAATACGGCGTTTACTTACCATTTCTCATGCATTAGGGTTCGAACACAGGAACACCTACACGGATTCTTCTGCACAGTGGCAGATATGTAAATACGGCGTTTACTTACCATTTCTCACGCATTAGGGTTCGAACACTCGAACACCTACACGGAGTCTCCTGCGCCGTCGCAGATATGTAAATACGGCGTTTACTTACCATTTCTCACGCATTTGGGTTGGAACACTCGAACACCTATACGGATTCTCCGCACAGTGGCAGATATGTAAATACGGTGCTTACTTACCATTCCTCATGCATTAGGGTTCGAACACTCGAACACCTATACCGATTATCCTGCACAGTGGCAGATATGTAAATACGGCGTTTACTTACCATTTCTCACGCATTACGCTTCGAACACTCGAACACCTATACGGATTCTCCTGCACAGTGGCAGATATGTAAATACGGCATTTACTTACCATTTCTCACGCATTAGGGTTCGAACACACGAACACCTATACGGATTCTCCTACACAGTGACAGATATGTAAATACGGCGTTTACTTACCATTTCTCACGCATTGGGGTTTGAACACTCGAACACCTACACGGATTCTGCTGCACAGTGGCAGATATGTAAATTCGACGTTTACTTACCATTTCTCATGCATTAGGGTTCGAACACACGAACAGCTATACGGATTCTCCTGCACAGTGGCAGATATGTAAATACGGTGTTTACTTACCATTCCTCATGCTTTAGGGTTCGAACACTCGAACACCTATACGGATTCTCCTGCACAGTGGCAGATATGTAAAGACGGCGTTTACTTACTATTGCTCACGCATTAGGGTTCGAACACACGAACACCTATACGGATTCTACTACACAGTGGCAGATATGTAAATACGGCGTTTACTTACCATTTCTCTCGCATTAGGGTTCGAACACTCGAACACGTACACGGATTCTCCTGCACAGTGGCAGATATGTAAATACGACGTTTACTTATCATTTCTCATGCATTAGGGTTCGAACACTAGAACTCCTAGACAGATTCTCCTGCACAGTGGCAGATACGTAAATACGGCGTTTACTTACCATTTCTCAAGCATTAGGGTTCGAACACTCGAACACCTATACGGATTCTCCTGCACTGTGGCAGATATGTAAATACGGTGCTTACTTACCATTTCTCATGCATTAGGGTTCGAACACTCGAACACCTAAACCGATTCTCCTACACAGTGGCAGATATGTAAATACGGCGTTTACTTACCATTTCTCACGCATTACGCTTCGAACACCCGAACACCTATACGGATTCTCCTGCACAGTGGCAGATATGTAAATACGGCATTTACTTACCATTTCTCACGCATTAGGGTTCGAACACACGAACACCAATACGGATTCTCCTACACAGTGGCAGATATGTAAATACGGCGTTTACTTACCATTTCTCACGCATTAGGATTTGAACACTCGAACACCTACACGGATTCTCCTGCACAGTGGCAGATTTGTAAATTCGACGTTTACTTACCATTTCTCATGCATTAGGGTTCGAACACTCGAACACCTATACGGATTCTCCTGCACAGTGGCAGATATGTAAATACGGCGCTTACTTACCATTCCTCATGCATTAGGGTTCGAACACTCGAACACCTATACCGATTATCCTACACAGTGGCAGATATGTAAATACGACGTTTACTTACCATTTCTCACGCATTACGCTTCGAACACTCAAACACCTATACGGATTCTCCTGTACAGTGGCAGATATGTAAATACGGCATTTACTTACCATTTCTCACGCATTAGGGTTCGAACACACGAACACCTATACGGATTCTCCTACACAGTGGCAGATATGTAAATACGGCGTTTACTTACCATTTCTCACGCATTAGGGTTTGAACACTCGAACACCTACACGGATTCTCCTGCACAGGGGCAGATATGTAAATTCGACGTTTACTTACCATTTCTCACGCATTAGGGTTCGAACACTCGAACACCTATACGGATTCTCCTGCACAGTGGCAGATATGTAAATACGGCGTTTACTTACCATTTCTCTCGCATTAGGGTTCGAACACTCGAACACGTACACGGATTCTCCTGCACAGTGGCAGATATGTAAATACGGCGTTTACTTACCATTTCTCACGCATTAGGGTTCGAACGCACGAACACCTATACGGATTCTCCTATACAGTGGCAGATATGTAAATACGGCGTTTACTTACCATTTCTCACGCATTAGGGTTCGAACACTCGAACACCTACACGGATTCTCCTGCACAGTGGCAGATATGTAAATACGACGTTTACTTACCATTTCTCATGCATTAGGGTTCGAACACTCGAACACCTATACGGATTCTCCTGCACAGTGGCAGATATGTAAATACGGCGTTTACTTACCATTTCTCAAGCATTACGGTTCGAACACTCGAACACCTATACGGATTCTCCTGCACTGTGGCAGATATGTAAATACGGCGTTTACTTACCATTTCTCATGCATTAGGGTTCGAACACTCGAACACCTATACAGATTCTCCGGCACAGTGGCAGATATGTAAATACGGCGTTTACTTACCATTTCTCACGCATTAGGGTTCGAACACACGAACACCTATGCGGATTCTCCTGCACAGTGGCAGATATGTAAATACGACGTTTACTTACCATTTCTCACGCATTAGGGTTCGAACACTCGAACACCTATACGGATTCTCCTGCACAGTGGCAGATATGTAAATACGGCGTTTACTTACCATTTCTCATGCATTAGGGTTCGAACACAGGAACACCTACACGGATTCTTCTGCACAGTGGCAGATATGTAAATACGGCGTTTACTTACCATTTCTCACGCATTAGGGTTCGAACACTCGAACACCTACACGGATTCTCCTGCACCGTCGCAGATATGTAAATACGGCGTTTACTTACCATTTCTCACGCATTTGGGTTGGAACACTCGAACACCTATACGGATTCTCCGCACAGTGGCAGATATGTAAATACGGTGCTTACTTACCATTCCTCATGCATTAGGGTTCGAACACTCGAACACCTATACCGATTATCCTGCACAGTGGCAGATATGTAAATACGGCGTTTACTTACCATTTCTCACGCATTACGCTTCGAACACTCGAACACCTATACGGATTCTCCTGCACAGTGGCAGATATGTAAATACGGCATTTACTTACCATTTCTCACGCATTAGGGTTCGAACACACGAACACCTATACGGATTCTCCTACACAGTGACAGATATGTAAATACGGCGTTTACTTACCATTTCTCACGCATTAGGGTTTGAACACTCGAACACCTACACGGATTCTCCTGCACAGTGGCAGATATGTAAATTCGACGTTTACTTACCATTTCTCATGCATTAGGGTTCGAACACACGAACAGCTATACGGATTCTCCTGCACAGTAACAGATTTGTAAATACGGCGTTTACTTACCATTCCTCATGCTTTAGGGTTCGAACACTCGAACACCTATACGGATTCTCCTGCACAGTGGCAGATATGTAAAGACGGCGTTTACTTACCATTGCTCACGCATTAGGGTTCGAACACACGAACACCTATACGGATTCTACTACACAGTGGCAGATATGTAAATACGGCGTTTACTTACCATTTCTCTCGCATTAGGGTTCGAACACTCGAACACGTACACGGATTCTCCTGCACAGTGGCAGATATGTAAATACGACGTTTACTTATCATTTCTCATGCATTAGGGTTCGAACACTAGAACTCCTATACAGATTCTCCTGCACAGTGGCAGATATGTAAATACGGCGTTTACTTACCATTTCTCATGCATTAGGGTTCGAACACTCGAACACCTATACGGATTCTCCTGCACAGTGGCAGATATGTAAATACGGCGTTTACTTACCATTTCTGATGCATTAGGGTTCGAACACACGAACACCTATACGGATTCTCCTACACAGTGGCAGATATGTAAATACGGCGTTTACTTACCATTTCTCACGTATAAGGGTTTGAACACTCGAACACCTACACGGATTCTCCTGCACAGTGGCAGATATGTAAATACGACGTTTACTTACCATTTCTCATGCATTAGGGTTCGAACACTCGAACACCTATACGGATTCTCCTACACAGTGGCAGATATGTAAATACGGCGTTTACCTACCATTTCTCATGCATTAGGGTTCGAACACTCGAACACCAATACGGATTCTCTTGCACAGTGGCAGATATGTAAATACGGCGTTTACTTACCATTTCTCACGCATGAGGGTTCGAACACTCGAACACCTATACGGATTCTCCTGCACAGTGGCAGATATGTAAATACGGCGTTTACTTACCATTTCTCACGCATTAGGGTTCGAACACACGAACACCTATACGGATTCTCCTATACAGTGGCAGATATGTAAAGACGGCGTTTACTTACCATTTCTCACGCATTAGGGTTCGAACACTCGAACACCTACACGGATTCTCCTGCACAGTGGCAAATATGTAAATACGACGTTTACTTACCATTTCTCATGCATTAGGGTTCGAACACTCGAACACCTATACGGATTCTCCTGCACAGTGGCAGATATGTAAATACGGCGTTTACTTACCATTTCTCAAGCATTAGGGTTCGAACACTCGAACACCTATACGGATTCTCCTGCACTGTGGCAGATATGTAAATACGGCGTTTACTTACCATTTCTCATGCATTAGGGTTCGAACACTCGAACACCTATACAGATTCTCCGGCACAGTGGCAGATATGTAAATACGGCGTTTACTTACCATTTCTCACGCATTAGGGTTCGAACACACGAACACCTACACGGATTCTCCTGCACAGTGGCAAATATGTAAATACGACGTTTACTTACCATTTCTCATGCATTAGGGTTCGAACACTCGAACACCTATACGGATTCTCCTGCACAGTGGCAGATATGTAAATACGGCGTTTACTTACCATTTCTCAAGCATTAGGGTTCGAACACTCGAACACCTATACGGATTCTCCTGCACTGTGGCAGATATGTAAATACGGCGTTTACTTACCATTTCTCATGCATTAGGGTTCGAACACTCGAACACCTATACAGATTCTCCGGCACAGTGGCAGATATGTAAATACGGCGTTTACTTACCATTTCTCACGCATTAGGGTTCGAACACACGAACACCTACACGGATTCTCCTGCACAGTGGCAAATATGTAAATACGACGTTTACTTACCATTTCTCATGCATTAGGGTTCGAACACTCGAACACCAATACGGATTCTCTTGCACAGTGGCAGATATGTAAATACGGCGTTTACTTACCATTTCTCACGCATGAGGGTTCGAACACTCGAACACCTATACGGATTCTCCTGCACAGTGGCAGATATGTAAATACGGCGTTTACTTACCATTTCTCACGCATTAGGGTTCGAACACACGAACACCTATACGGATTCTCCTATACAGTGGCAGATATGTAAAGACGGCGTTTACTTACCATTTCTCACGCATTAGGGTTCGAACACTCGAACACCTACACGGATTCTCCTGCACAGTGGCAAATATGTAAATACGACGTTTACTTACCATTTCTCATGCATTAGGGTTCGAACACTCGAACACCTATACGGATTCTCCTGCACAGTGGCAGATATGTAAATACGGCGTTTACTTACCATTTCTCAAGCATTAGGGTTCGAACACTCGAACACCTATACAGATTCTCCTGCACTGTGGCAGATATGTAAATACGGCGTTTACTTACCATTTCTCATGCATTAGGGTTCGAACACTCGAACACCTATACAGATTCTCCGGCACAGTGGCAGATATGTAAATACGGCGTTTACTTACCATTTCTCACGCATTAGGGTTCGAACACACGAACACCTATACGGATTCTCCTGCACAGTCGCAGATATGTAAATACGACGTTTACTTACCATTTCTCACGCATTAGGGTTCGAACACTCGAACACCTATACGGATTCTCCTGCACAGTGGCAGATATGTAAATACGGCGTTTACTTACCATTTCTGATGCATTAGGGTTCGAACACAGGAACACCTACACGGATTCTTCTACACAGTGGCAGATATGTAAATACGGCGTTTACTTACCATTTCTCACGCATTAGGGTTCGAACACTCGAACACCTACACGGATTCTCCTGCACCGTGGCAGATACGTAAATACGGCGTTTACTTACCATTTCTCACGCATTTGGGTTGGAACACTCGAACACCTATACGGATTCTCCTGCACAGTGGTAGATATGTAAATACGGCACTTACTTACCATTCCTCATGCATTAGGGTTCGAACACTCGAACACCTATAACGATTATCCTACACAGTGGCAGATATGTAAATACGACGTTTACTTACCATTTCTCACGCATTACGCTTCGAACACTCGAACACCTATACGGATTCTCCTGCACAGTGGCAGATATGTAAATACGACATTTACTTACCATTTCTCACGCATTAGGGTTCGAACACACGAACACCTATACGGATTCTCCTGCACAGTCGCAGATATGTAAATACGACGTTTACTTACCATTTCTCACGCATTAGGGTTCGAACACTCGAACACCTATACGGATTCTCCTGCACAGTGGCAGATATGTAAATACGGCGTTTACTTACCATTTCTCATGCATTAGGGTTCGAACACAGGAACACCTACACGGATTCTTCTACACAGTGGCAGATATGTAAATACGGCGTTTACTTACCATTTCTCACGCATTAGGGTTCGAACACTCGAACACCTACACGGATTCTCCTGCACCGTGGCAGATACGTAAATACGGCGTTTACTTACCATTTCTCACGCATTTGGGTTGGAACACTCGAACACCTATACGGATTCTCCTGCACAGTGGTAGATATGTAAATACGTCGCTTACTTACCATTCCTCATGCATTAGGGTTCGAACACTCGAACACCTATACCGATTATCCTACACAGTGGCAGATATGTAAATACGACGTTTACTTACCATTTCTCATGCATTACGCTTCGAACACTCGAACACCTATACGGATTCTCCTGCACAGTGGCAGATATGTAAATACGGCGTTTACTTACCATTTCTCACGCATTAGGGTTCGAACACACGAACACCTATACGGATTCTCCTACACAGTGGCAGATATGTAAATACGGCGTTTACTTACCATTTCTCACGCATTAGGGTTTGAACACTCGAACACCTACACGGATTCTCCTGCACAGTGGCAGATATGTAAATTCGACGTTTACTTGCCATTTCTCACGCATTACGCTTCGAACACTCGAACACCTATACGGATTCTCCTGCACAGTGGCAGATATGTAAATACGGCGTTTACTTACCATTTCTCATGCTTTAGGGTTCGAACACTCGAACACCTATACGGATTCTCCTGCACAGTGGCAGATATGTAAATACGGCGTTTACTTACCATTTCTCTCGCATTAGGGTTTAAACACTCGAACACGTACACGGATTCTCCTGCACAGTGGCAGATATGTAAATACGACGTTTACTTACCATTTCTCATGCATTAGGGTTCGAACACTCGAACACCTATACGGATTCTCCTGCACAGTGGCGGATATGTAAATACGGCGTTTACTTACCATTTCGCATGCATTAGGGTTCGAACACTCGAACACCTATATGGATTCTCCTGCATAGTGGCAGATATGTAAATACGGCGTTTACTTACCATTTCTCATGCATTAGGGTTCGAACACTCGAACACCTATACAGATTCTCCTGCACAGTGGCAGATATGTAAATACGGCGTTTACTTACCATTTCTCACGCATTACGCTTCGAACACTCGAACACCTATACGGATTCTCCTGCACAGTGGCAGATATGTAAATACGGCGTTTACTTACCATTTCTCATGCATTAGGGTTCGAACACTCGAACAGCTATACGGATTCTCCTGCACAGTGGCAGATATATAAATACGGCATTTACTTACCATTTCTCACGCGTTAGGGTTCGAACACACGAACACCTATACGGATTCTCCTACACAGTGGCAGATATGTAAATACGGCGTTTACTTACCATTTCTCACGCATTAGGGTTTGAACACTCGAACACCTACACGGATTCTCCTGCACAGTGGCAGATATATAAATACGACGTTTACTTACCATTTCTCATGCATTAGGGTTCGAACACTCGAACACCTATACGGATTCTCCTGCACAGTGGCAGATATGTAAATACGGCGTTTACCTACCATTTCTCATGCATTAGGGTTCGAACACTCGAACACCTATACGGATTCTCCTGCACAGTGGCAGATATGTAAATACGGCGTTTACTTACCATTTCTCACGCATGAGGGTTCGAACACTCGAACACCTATACGGATTCTCCTGCACAGTGGCAGATATGTAAATACGGCGTTTACTTACCATTTCTCACGCATTAGGGTTCGAACACACGAACACCTATACGGATTCTCCTGCACAGTGTCAGATATGTAAATACAGCGTTTACTTACCATTTCTCACGCATTAGGGTTCGAACACTCGAACACCTATACGGATTCTCCTGCACAGTGGCAGATATGTAAATACGGCGTTTACTTACCATTTCTCACGCATTAGGGTTCGAACACTCGAACACCTGTACGGATTCTCCTGCACAGGGGCAGATATGTAAATACGGCGTTTACTTACCATTTCTCACGCATTAGGGTTCGAACACACGAACACCTATACGGATTCTCCTGCACAGTGTCAGATATGTAAATACGGCGTTTACTTACCATTTCTCACGCTTTGGGGTTCGAACACACGAACACCTATACGTATTCTCCTGCACAGTGGTAGATATGCAAATACGACGTTTAGTTACCATTTGTCACGCATTAGGGTTCGAACACACGAACACCTATACGGATTCTCCTACACAGTGGCACATATGTAAATACGGCGTTTACTTACCATTTCTCACGCATTAGGGTTCGAACACACGAACACCTATACGTATTCTCCTGCACAGTGGCAGATATGTAAATACGGCGTTTACTTACCATTTCTCACGCATTACGGTTCGAACACTCGAACACCTATACGGATTCTCCTGCACAGTGGCAGATATGTAAATACGGCGTTTACTTACCATTTCTCAGGCATTAGGGTTCGAACACACGAACACCTATACGGATTCTCCTACACAGTGGCAGATATGTAAATACGGCGTTTACTTACCATTTCTCGCGCATTAGGGTTCGAACACTCGAACACCTACACGGAGTCTCCTGCACAGTGGCAGATATGTAAATACGACGTTTACTTACCATTTCTCTTGCATTAGGGTTCGAACACTCGAACACCTATACGGATTCTCCTGCACAGCGGCAGATATGTAAATACGGCGTTTACTTACCATTTCTCATGCATTAGGGTTCGAACACTCGAACACCTAAACCGATTCTCCTACACAGTGGCAGATATGTAAATACGGCGTTTACTTACCATTTCTCACGCATTACGCTTCGAACACCCGAACACCTATACGGATTCTCCTGCACAGTGGCAGATATGTAAATACGGCATTTACTTACCATTTCTCACGCATTAGGGTTCGAACACACGAACACCAATACGGATTCTCCTACACAGTGGCAGATATGTAAATACGGCGTTTACTTTCCATTTCTCACGCATTAGGGTTTGAACACTCGAACACCTACACGGATTCTCCTGCACAGTGGCAGATTTGTAAATTCGACGTTTACTTACCATTTCTCATGCATTAGGGTTCGAACACTCGAACACCTATACGGATTCTCCTGCACAGTGGCAGATATGTAAATACGGCGCTTACTTACCATTCCTCATGCATTAGGGTTCGAACACTCGAACACCTATACCGATTATCCTACACAGTGGCAGATATGTAAATACGACGTTTACTTACCATTTCTCACGCATTACGCTTCGAACACTCGAACACCTATACGGATTCTCCTGCACAGTGGCAGATATGTAAATACGGCATTTACTTACCATTTCTCACGCATTAGGGTTCGAACACACGAACACCTATACGGATTCTCCTACACAGTGGCAGATATGTAAATACGGCGTTTACTTACCATTTCTCACGCATTAGGGTTTGAACACTCGAACACCTACACGGATTCTCCTGCACAGTGGCAGATATGTAAATTCGACGTTTACTTACCATTTCTCTTGCATTAGGGTTCGAACACTCGAACACCTATACGGATTCTCCTGCACAGCGGCAGATATGTAAATACGGCGTTTACTTACCATTTCTCATGCATTAGGGTTCGAACACTCGAACACCTAAACCGATTCTCCTACACAGTGGCAGATATGTAAATACGGCGTTTACTTACCATTTCTCACGCATTACGCTTCGAACACCCGAACACCTATACGGATTCTCCTGCACAGTGGCAGATATGTAAATACGGCATTTACTTACCATTTCTCACGCATTAGGGTTCGAACACACGAACACCAATACGGATTCTCCTACACAGTGGCAGATATGTAAATACGGCGTTTACTTTCCATTTCTCACGCATTAGGGTTTGAACACTCGAACACCTACACGGATTCTCCTGCACAGTGGCAGATTTGTAAATTCGACGTTTACTTACCATTTCTCATGCATTAGGGTTCGAACACTCGAACACCTATACGGATTCTCCTGCACAGTGGCAGATATGTAAATACGGCGCTTACTTACCATTCCTCATGCATTAGGGTTCGAACACTCGAACACCTATACCGATTATCCTACACAGTGGCAGATATGTAAATACGACGTTTACTTACCATTTCTCACGCATTACGCTTCGAACACTCGAACACCTATACGGATTCTCCTGCACAGTGGCAGATATGTAAATACGGCATTTACTTACCATTTCTCACGCATTAGGGTTCGAACACACGAACACCTATACGGATTCTCCTACACAGTGGCAGATATGTAAATACGGCGTTTACTTACCATTTCTCACGCATTAGGGTTTGAACACTCGAACACCTACACGGATTCTCCTGCACAGTGGCAGATATGTAAATTCGACGTTTACTTACCATTTCTCACGCATTACGCTTCGAACACTCGAACACCTATACGGATTGTCCTGCACAGTGGCAGATATGTAAATACGGCGTTTACTTACCATTTCTCATGCTTTAGGGTTCGAACAATCGAACACCTATACGGATTCTCCTGCACAGTGGCAGATATGTAAATACGGCGTTTACTTACCATTTCTCTCGCATTAGGGTTCGAACACTCGAACACGTACACGGATTCTCCTGCACAGTGGCAGATATGTAAATACGACGTTTACTTACCATTTCTCACGCATTAGGGTTCGAACACTCGAACACCTACACGGATTCTCCTGCACCGTGGCAGATACGTAAATACGGCGTTTACTTACCATTTCTCACGCATTTGGGTTGGAACACTCGAACACCTATACGGATTCTCCTGCACAGTGGCAGATATGTAAATACGGCGTTTACTTACCATTTCTCATGCATTAGGGTTCGAACACTCGAACACCTATACAGATTCTCCTGCACAGTGGCAGATAAGTAAATACGACGTTTACTTACCATTTCTCACGCATTACGCTTCGAACACTCGAACACCTATACGGATTCTCCTGCACAGTGGCAGATATGTAAATACGGCGTTTACTTACCATTTCTCATGCATTAGGGTTCGAACACTCGAACACCTATACGGATTCTCCTGCATAGTGGCAGATATATAAATACGGCATTTACTTACCATTTCTCACGCATTAGGGTTCGAACACACGAACACCTATACGGATTCTCCTACACAGTGGCAGATATGTAACTACGGCGTGTACTTACCATTTCTCACGTATTAGGGTTTGAAAACTCGAACACCTACACGGATTCTCCTGCACAGTGGCAGATATGTAAATACGACGTTTACTTACCATTTCTCATGCATTAGGGTTCGAACACTCGAACACCTATACGGATTCTCCTACACAGTGGCAGATATGTAGATACGGCGTTTACCTACCATTTCTCATGCATTAGGGTTCGAACACTCGAACACCTATATGGATTCTCTTGCACAGTGGCAGATATGTAAATACGGCGTTTACTTACCATTTCTCACGCATGAGGGTTCGAACACTCGAACACCTATACGGATTCTCCTGCACAGTGGCAGATATGTAAATACGGCGTTTACTTACCATTTCTCACGCATTAGGGTTCGAACACACGAACACCTATACGGATTCTCCTATACAGTGGCAGATATGTAAAGACGGCGTTTACTTACCATTTCTCACGCATTAGGGTTCGAACACTCGAACACCTACACGGATTCTCCTGCACAGTGGCAGATATGTAAATACGACGTTTACTTACCATTTCTCATGCATTAGGGTTCGAACACTCGAACACCTATACGGATTCTCCTGCACAGTGGCAGATATGTAAATACGGCGTTTACTTACCATTTCTCAAGCATTAGGGTTCGAACACTCGAACACCTATACGGATTCTCCTGCACTGTGGCAGATATGTAAATACGGCGTTTACTTACCATTTCTCAAGCATTAGGGTTCGAACACTCGAACACCTATATAGATTTTCCGGCACAGTGGCAGATATGTAAATACGGCGTTTACTTACCATTTCTCACGCATTAGGGTTCGAACACACGAACACCTATACGGATTCTCCTGCACAGTCGCAGATATGTAAATACGACGTTTACTTACCATTTCTCACGCATTAGGGTTCGAACACTCGAACACCTATACGGATTCTCCTGCACAGTGGCAGATATGTAAATACGGCGTTTACTTACCATTTCTCAGGCATTAGGGTTCGAACACAGGAACACCTACACGGATTCTTCTACACAGTGGCAGATATGTAAATACGGCGTTTACTTACCATTTCTCACGCATTAGGGTTCGAACACTCGAACACCTACACGGATTCTCCTGCACCGTGGCAGATACGTAAATACGGCGTTTACTTACCATTTCTCACGCATTTGGGTTGGAACACTCGAACACCTATACGGATTCTCCTGCACAGTGGTAGATATGTAAATACGGCGCTTACTTACCATTCCTCATGCATTAGGGTTCGAACACTCGAACACCTATACCGATTATCCTACACAGTGGCAGATATGTAAATACGACGTTTACTTACCATTTCTCACGCATTGCGCTTCGAACACTCGAACACCTATACGGATTCTCCTGCACAGTGGCAGATATGTAAATACGGCATTTACTTTCCATTTCTCACGCATTAGGGTTCGAACACACGAACACCTATACGGATTCTCCTACACAGTGGCAGATACGTAAATACGGCGTTTACTTACCATTTCTCACGCATTAGGGTTTGAACACTCGAACACCTACACGGATTCTCCTGCACAGTGGCAGATTTGTAAATTCGACGTTTACTTACCATTTCTCATGCATTAGGGTTCGAACACTCGAACACCTATACGGATTCTCCTGCACAGTGGCAGATATGTAAATATGGCGCTTACTTACCATTCCTCATGCATTAGGGTTCGAACACTCGAACACCTATACCGATTATCCTACACAGTGCCAGATATGTAAATACGACGTTTACTTACCATTTCTCACGCATTACGCTTCGAACACTCGAACACCTATACGGATTCTCCTGCACAGTGGCAGATATGTAAATACGGCATTTACTTACCATTTCTCACGCATTAGGGTTCGAACACACGAACACCTATGCGGATTCTCCTACACAGTGGCAGATATGTAAATACGGCGTTTACTTACCATTTCTCACGCATTAGGGTTTGAACACTCGAACACCTACACGGATTCTCCTGCACAGTGGCAGATATGTAAATTCGACGTTTACTTACCATTTCTCACGCATTAGGGTTCGAACACTCGAACACCTATACGGATTCTCCTGCACAGTGGCAGATATGTAAATACGGCGTTTACTTACCATTTCTCTCGCATTAGGGTTCGAACACTCGAACACGTACACGGATTCTCCTGCACAGTGGCAGATATGTAAATACGGCGTTTACTTACCATTTCTCACGCATTAGGGTTCGAGCGCACGAACACCTATACGGATTCTCCTATACAGTGGCAGATACGTAAATACGGCGTTTACTTACCATTTCTCACGCATTAGGGTTCGAACACTCGAACACCTACACGGATTCTCCTGCACAGTGGCAGATATGTAAATACGACGTTTACTTACCATTTCTCATGCATTAGGGTTCGAACACTCGAACACCTATACGGATTCTCCTGCACAGTGGCAGATATGTAAATACGGCGTTTACTTACCATTTCTCAAGCATTAGGGTTCGAACACTCGAACACCTATACGGATTCTCCTGCACTGTGGCAGATATGTAAATACGGTGCTTACTTACCATTTCTCATGCATTAGGGTTCGAACACTCGAACACCTAAACCGATTCTCCTACACAGTGGCAGATATGTAAATACGGCGTTTACTTACCATTTCTCACGCATTACGCTTCGAACACCCGAACACCTATACGGATTCTCCTGCACAGTGGCAGATATGTAAATACGGCATTTACTTACCATTTCTCACGCATTAGGGTTCGAACACACGAACACCAATACGGATTCTCCTACACAGTGGCAGATATGTAAATACGGCGTTTACTTACCATTTCTCACGCATTAGGGTTTGAACACTCGAACACCTACACGGATTCTCCTGCACAGTGGCAGATTTGTAAATTCGACGTTTACTTACCATTTCTCATGCATTAGGGTTCGAACACTCGAACACCTATACGGATTCTCCTGCACAGTGGCAGATATGTAAATATGGCGCTTACTTACCATTCCTCATGCATTAGGGTTCGAACACTCGAACACCTATACCGATTATCCTACACAGTGGCAGATATGTAAATACGACGTTTACTTACCATTTCTCACGCATTACGCTTCGAACACTCGAACACCTATATGGATTCTCCTGCACAGTGGCAGATATGTAAATACGGCATTTACTTACCATTTCTCACGCATTAGGGTTCGAACACACGAACACCTATACGGATTCTCCTACACAGTGGCAGATATGTAAATATGGCGTTTACTTACTATTTCTCACGCATTAGGGTTTGAACACTCGAACACCTACACGGATTCTCCTGCACAGTGGCAGATATGTAAATTCGACGTTTACTTACCATTTCTCACGCATTAGGGTTCGAACACTCGAACACCTATACGGATTCTCCTGCACAGTGGCAGATATGTAAATACGGCGTTTACTTACCATTTCTCTCGCATTAGGGTTCGAACACTCGAACACGTACACGGATTCTCCTGCACAGTGGCAGATATGTAAATACGGCGTTTACTTACCATTTCTCACGCATTAGGGTTCGAACGCACGAACACCTATACGGATTCTCCTATACAGTGGCAGATATGTAAATACGGCGTTTACTTACCATTTCTCACGCATTAGGGTTCGAACACTCGAACACCTACACGGATTCTCCTGCACAGTGGCAGATATGTAAATACGACGTTTACTTACCATTTCTCATGCATTAGGGTTCGAACACTCGAACACCTATACGGATTCTCCTGCACAGTGGCAGATATGTAAATACGGCGTTTACTTACCATTTCTCAGGCATTAGGGTTCGAACACTCGAACACCTATACGGATTCTCCTGCACTGTGGCAGATATGTAAATACGGCGTTTACTTACCATTTCTCATGCATTAGGGTTCGAACACTCGAACACCTATACAGATTCTCCGGCACAGTGGCAGATATGTAAATACGGCGTTTACTTACCATTTCTCACGCATTAGGGTTCGAACACACGAACACCTATGCGGATTCTCCTGCACAGTGGCAGATATGTAAATACGACGTTTACTTACCATTTCTCACGCATTAGGGTTCGAACACTCGAACACCTATACGGATTCTCCTGCACAGTGACAGATATGTAAATACGGCGTTTACTTACCATTTCTCATGCATTAGGGTTCGAACACAGGAACACCTACACGGATTCTTCTGCACAGTGGCAGATATGTAAATACGGCGTTTACTTACCATTTCTCACGCATTAGGGTTCGAACACTCGAACACCTACACGGATTCTCCTGCACCGTCGCAGATATGTAAATACGGCGTTTACTTACCATTTCTCACGCATTTGGGTTGGAACACTCGAACACCTATACGGATTCTCCGCACAGTGGCAGATATGTAAATACGGTGCTTACTTACCATTCCTCATGCATTAGGATTCGAACACTCGAACACCTATACCGATTATCCTGCACAGTGGCAGATATGTAAATACGGCGTTTACTTACCATTTCTCACGCACTACGCTTCGAACACTCGAACACCTATACGGATTCTCCTGCACAGTGGCAGATATGTAAATACGGCATTTACTTACCATTTCTCACGCATTAGGGTTCGAACACACGAACACCTATACGGATTCTCCTACACAGTGACAGATATGTAAATACGGCGTTTACTTACCATTTCTCACGCATTAGGGTTTGAACACTCGAACACCTACACGGATTCTCCTGCACAGTGGCAGATATGTAAATTCGAAGTTTACTTACCATTTCTCATGCATTAGGGTTCGAACACACGAACAGCTATACGGATTCTCCTGCACAGTGGCAGATATGTAAATACGGCGTTTACTTACCATTCCTCATGCTTTAGGGTTCGAACACTCGAACACCTATACGGATTCTCCTACACAGTGGCAGATATGTAAAGACGGCGTTTACTTACTATTGCTCACGCATTAGGGTTCGAACACACGAACACCTATACGGATTCTACTACACAGTGGCAGATATGTAAATACGGCGTTTACTTACCATTTCTCTCGCATTAGGGTTCGAACACTCGAACACGTACACGGATTCTCCTGCACAGTGGCAGATATGTAAATACGACGTTTACTTATCATTTCTCATGCATTAGGGTTCGAACACTAGAACTCCTATACAGATTCTCCTGCACAGTGGCAGATATGTAAATACGGCGTTTACTTACCATTTCTCAAGCATTAGGGTTCGAACACTCGAACACCTATACGGATTCTCCTGCACTGTGGCAGATATGTAAATACGGTGCTTACTTACCATTTCTCATGCATTAGGGTTCGAACACTCGAACACCTAAACCGATTCTCCTACACAGTGGCAGATATGTAAATACGGCGTTTAGTTACCATTTCTCACGCATTACGCTTCGAACACCCGAACACCTATACGGATTCTCCTGCACAGTGGCAGATATGTAAATACAGCAGTTACTTACCATTTCTCACGCATTAGGGTTCGAACACACGAACACCAATACGGATTCTCCTACACAGTGGCAGATATGTAAATACGGCGTTTACTTACCATTTCTCACGCATTAGGGTTTGAACACTCGAACACCTACACGGATTCTCCTGCACAGTGGCAGATTTGTAAATTCGACGTTTACTTACCATTTCTCATGCATTAGGGTTCGAACACTCGAACACCTATACGGATTCTCCTGCACAGTGGCAGATATGTAAATACGGCGCTTACTTACCATTCCTCATGCATTAGGGTTCGAACACTCGAACACCTATACCGATTATCCTACACAGTGGCAGATATGTAAATACGACGTTTACTTACCATTTCTCACGCATTACGCTTCGAACACTCGAACACCTATATGGATTCTCCTGCACAGTGGCAGATATGTAAATACGGCATTTACTTACCATTTCTCACGCATTAGGGTTCGAACACACGAACACCTATACGGATTCTCCTACACAGTGGCAGATATGTAAATATGGCGTTTACTTACTATTTCTCACGCATTAGGGTTTGAACACTCGAACACCTACACGGATTCTCCTGCACAGTGGCAGATATGTAAATTCGACGTTTACTTACCATTTCTCACGCATTAGGGTTCGAACACTCGAACACCTATACGGATTCTCCTGCACAGTGGCAGATATGTAAATACGGCGTTTACTTACCATTTCTCTCGCATTAGGGTTCGAACACTCGAACACGTACACGGATTCTCCTGCACAGTGGCAGATATGTAAATACGGCGTTTACTTACCATTTCTCACGCATTAGGGTTCGAACGCACGAACACCTATACGGATTCTCCTATACAGTGGCAGATATGTAAATACGGCGTTTACTTACCATTTCTCACGCATTAGGGTTCGAACACTCGAACACCTACACGGATTCTCCTGCACAGTGGCAGATATGTAAATACGACGTTTACTTACCATTTCTCATGCATTAGGGTTCGAACACTCGAACACCTATACGGATTCTCCTGCACAGTGGCAGATATGTAAATACGGCGTTTACTTACCATTTCTCAGGCATTAGGGTTCGAACACTCGAACACCTATACGGATTCTCCTGCACTGTGGCAGATATGTAAATACGGCGTTTACTTACCATTTCTCATGCATTAGGGTTCGAACACTCGAACACCTATACAGATTCTCCGGCACAGTGGCAGATATGTAAATACGGCGTTTACTTACCATTTCTCACGCATTAGGGTTCGAACACACGAACACCTATGCGGATTCTCCTGCACAGTGGCAGATATGTAAATACGACGTTTACTTACCATTTCTCACGCATTAGGGTTCGAACACTCGAACACCTATACGGATTCTCCTGCACAGTGACAGATATGTAAATACGGCGTTTACTTACCATTTCTCATGCATTAGGGTTCGAACACAGGAACACCTACACGGATTCTTCTGCACAGTGGCAGATATGTAAATACGGCGTTTACTTACCATTTCTCACGCATTAGGGTTCGAACACTCGAACACCTACACGGATTCTCCTGCACCGTCGCAGATATGTAAATACGGCGTTTACTTACCATTTCTCACGCATTTGGGTTGGAACACTCGAACACCTATACGGATTCTCCGCACAGTGGCAGATATGTAAATACGGTGCTTACTTACCATTCCTCATGCATTAGGATTCGAACACTCGATCACCTATACCGATTATCCTGCACAGTGGCAGATATGTAAATACGGCGTTTACTTACCATTTCTCACGCACTACGCTTCGAACACTCGAACACCTATACGGATTCTCCTGCACAGTGGCAGATATGTAAATACGGCATTTACTTACCATTTCTCACGCATTAGGGTTCGAACACACGAACACCTATACGGATTCTCCTACACAGTGACAGATATGTAAATACGGCGTTTACTTACCATTTCTCACGCATTAGGGTTTGAACACTCGAACACCTACACGGATTCTCCTGCACAGTGGCAGATATGTAAATTCGAAGTTTACTTACCATTTCTCATGCATTAGGGTTCGAACACACGAACAGCTATACGGATTCTCCTGCACAGTGGCAGATATGTAAATACGGCGTTTACTTACCATTCCTCATGCTTTAGGGTTCGAACACTCGAACACCTATACGGATTCTCCTACACAGTGGCAGATATGTAAAGACGGCGTTTACTTACTATTGCTCACGCATTAGGGTTCGAACACACGAACACCTATACGGATTCTACTACACAGTGGCAGATATGTAAATACGGCGTTTACTTACCATTTCTCTCGCATTAGGGTTCGAACACTCGAACACGTACACGGATTCTCCTGCACAGTGGCAGTTATGTAAATACGACGTTTACTTATCATTTCTCATGCATTAGGGTTCGAACACTAGAACTCCTATACAGATTCTCCTGCACAGTGGCAGATATGTAAATACGGCGTTTACTTACCATTTCTCAAGCATTAGGGTTCGAACACTCGAACACCTATACGGATTCTCCTGCACTGTGGCAGATATGTAAATACGGTGCTTACTTACCATTTCTCATGCATTAGGGTTCGAACACTCGAACACCTAAACCGATTCTCCTACACAGTGGCAGATATGTAAATACGGCGTTTACTTACCATTTCTCACGCATTACGCTTCGAACACCCGAACACCTATACGGATTCTCCTGCACAGTGGCAGATATGTAAATACAGCAGTTACTTACCATTTCTCACGCATTAGGGTTCGAACACACGAACACCAATACGGATTCTCCTACACAGTGGCAGATATGTAAATACGGCGTTTACTTACTATTTCTCACGCATTAGGGTTTGAACACTCGAACACCTACACGGATTCTCCTGCACAGTGGCAGATATGTAAATTCGACGTTTACTTACCATTTCTCACGCATTAGGGTTCGAACACTCGAACACCTATACGGATTCTCCTGCACAGTGGCAGATATGTAAATACGGCGTTTACTTACCATTTCTCTCGCATTAGGGTTCGAACACTCGAACACGTACACGGATTCTCCTGCACAGTGGCAGATATGTAAATACGGCGTTTACTTACCATTTCTCACGCATTAGGGTTCGAACGCACGAACACCTATACGGATTCTCCTATACAGTGGCAGATATGTAAATACGGCGTTTACTTACCATTTCTCACGCATTAGGGTTCGAACACTCGAACACCTACACGGATTCTCCTGCACAGTGGCAGATATGTAAATACGACGTTTACTTACCATTTCTCATGCATTAGGGTTCGAACACTCGAACACCTATACGGATTCTCCTGCACAGTGGCAGATATGTAAATACGGCGTTTACTTACCATTTCTCAGGCATTAGGGTTCGAACACTCGAACACCTATACGGATTCTCCTGCACTGTGGCAGATATGTAAATACGGCGTTTACTTACCATTTCTCATGCATTAGGGTTCGAACACTCGAACACCTATACAGATTCTCCGGCACAGTGGCAGATATGTAAATACGGCGTTTACTTACCATTTCTCACGCATTAGGGTTCGAACACACGAACACCTATGCGGATTCTCCTGCACAGTGGCAGATATGTAAATACGACGTTTACTTACCATTTCTCACGCATTAGGGTTCGAACACTCGAACACCTATACGGATTCTCCTGCACAGTGACAGATATGTAAATACGGCGTTTACTTACCATTTCTCATGCATTAGGGTTCGAACACAGGAACACCTACACGGATTCTTCTGCACAGTGGCAGATATGTAAATACGGCGTTTACTTACCATTTCTCACGCATTAGGGTTCGAACACTCGAACACCTACACGGATTCTCCTGCACCGTCGCAGATATGTAAATACGGCGTTTACTTACCATTTCTCACGCATTTGGGTTGGAACACTCGAACACCTATACGGATTCTCCGCACAGTGGCAGATATGTAAATACGGTGCTTACTTACCATTCCTCATGCATTAGGATTCGAACACTCGAACACCTATACCGATTATCCTGCACAGTGGCAGATATGTAAATACGGCGTTTACTTACCATTTCTCACGCACTACGTTTCGAACACTCGAACACCTATACGGATTCTCCTGCACAGTGGCAGATATGTAAATACGGCATTTACTTACCATTTCTCACGCATTAGGGTTCGAACACACGAACACCTATACGGATTCTCCTACACAGTGACAGATATGTAAATACGGCGTTTACTTACCATTTCTCACGCATTAGGGTTTGAACACTCGAACACCTACACGGATTCTCCTGCACAGTGGCAGATATGTAAATTCGAAGTTTACTTACCATTTCTCATGCATTAGGGTTCGAACACACGAACAGCTATACGGATTCTCCTACACAGTGGCAGATATGTAAATACGGCGTTTACTTACCATTCCTCATGCTTTAGGGTTCGAACACTCGAACACCTATACGGATTCTCCTACACAGTGGCAGATATGTAAAGACGGCGTTTACTTACTATTGCTCACGCATTAGGGTTCGAACACACGAACACCTATACGGATTCTACTACACAGTGGCAGATATGTAAATACGGCGTTTACTTACCATTTCTCTCGCATTAGGGTTCGAACACTCGAACACGTACACGGATTCTCCTGCACAGTGGCAGATATGTAAATACGACGTTTACTTATCATTTCTCATGCATTAGGGTTCGAACACTAGAACTCCTATACAGATTCTCCTGCACAGTGGCAGATATGTAAATACGGCGTTTACTTACCATTTCTCAAGCATTAGGGTTCGAACACTCGAACACCTATACGGATTCTCCTGCACTGTGGCAGATATGTAAATACGGTGCTTACTTACCATTTCTCATGCATTAGGGTTCGAACACTCGAACACCTAAACCGATTCTCCTACACAGTGGCAGATATGTAAATACGGCGTTTACTTACCATTTCTCACGCATTACGCTTCGAACACCCGAACACCTATACGGATTCTCCTGCACAGTGGCAGATATGTAAATACAGCAGTTACTTACCATTTCTCACGCATTAGGGTTCGAACACACGAACACCAATACGGATTCTCCTACACAGTGGCAGATATGTAAATCCGGCGTTTACTTACCATTTCTCACGCATTAGGGTTTGAACACTCGAACACCTACACGGATTCTCCTGCACAGTGGCAGATTTGTAAATTCGACGTTTACTTACCATTTCTCATGCATTAGGGTTCGAACACTCGAACACCTATACGGATTCTCCTGCACAGTGGCAGATATGTAAATACGGCGCTTACTTACCATTCCTCATGCATTAGGGTTCGAACACTCGAACACCTATACCGATTATCCTACACAGTGGCAGATATGTAAATACGACGTTTACTTACCATTTCTCACGCATTACGCTTCGAACACTCGAACACCTATACGGATTCTCCTGCACAGTGGCAGATATGTAAGTACGGCATTTACTTACCATTTCTCACGCATTAGGGTTCGAACACACGAACACCTATACGGATTCTCCTACACAGTGGCAGATATGTAAATACGGCGTTTACTTACCATTTCTCACGCATTAGGGTTTGAACACTCGAACACCTACACGGATTCTCCTGCACAGTGGCAGATATGTAAATTCGACGTTTACTTACCATTTCTCACGCATTAGGGTTCGAACACTCGAACACCTATACGGATTCTCCTGCACAGTGGCAGATATGTAAATACGGCGTTTACTTACCATTTCTCTCGCATTAGGGTTCGAACACTCGAACACGTACACGGATTCTCCTGCACAGTGGCAGATATGTAAATACGGCGTTTACTTACCATTTCTCACGCATTAGGGTTCGAACGCACGAACACCTATACGGATTCCCCTATACAGTGGCAGATATGTAAATACGGCGTTTACTTACCATTTCTCACGCATTAGGGTTCGAACACTCGAACACCTACACGGATTCTCCTGCACAGTGGCAGATATGTAAATACGACGTTTACTTACCATTTATCATGCATTAGGGTTCGAACACTCGAACACCTATACGGATTCTCCTGCACAGTTGCAGATATGTAAATACGGCGTTTACTTACCATTTCTCAAGCATTAGGGTTCGAACACTCGAACACCTATACGGATTCTGCTGCACTATGGCAGATATGTAAATACGGCGTTTACTTACCATTTCTCATGCATTAGGGTTCGAACACTCGAACACCTATACAGATTCTCCGGCACAGTGGCAGATATGTAAATACGGCGTGTACTTACCATTTCTCACGCATTAGGGTTCGAACACACGAACACCTATGCGGATTCTCCTGCACAGTGGCAGATATGTAAATACGACGTTTACTTACCATTTCTAACGCATTAGGGTTCGAACACTCGAACACCTATACGGATTCTCCTGCACAGTGGCAGATATGTAAATACGGCGTTTACTTACCATTTCTCATGCATTAGGGTTCGAACACAGGAACACCTACACGGATTCTTCTGCACAGTGGCAGATATGTAAATACGGCGTTTACTTACCATTTCTCACGCATTAGGGTTCGAACACTCGAACACCTACACGGATTCTCCTGCACCGTCGCAGATATGTAAATACGGCGTTTACTTACCATTTCTCACGCATTTGGGTTGGAACACTCGAACACCTATACGGATTCTCCTGCACAGTGGCAGATATGTAAATACGGTGCTTACTTACCATTCCTCATGCATTAGGGTTCGAACACTCGAACACCTATACCGATTATCCTGCACAGTGGCAGATATGTAAATACGGCGTTTACTTACCATTTCTCACGTATTCCGCTTCGAACACTCGAACACCTATACGGATTCTCCTGCACAGTGGCAGATATGTAAATACGGCATTTACTTACCATTTCTCACGCATTAGGGTTCGAACACACGAACACCTATACGGATTCTCCTACACAGTGACAGATATGTAAATACGGCGTTTACTTACCATTTCTCACGCATTAGGGTTTGAACACTCGAACACCTACACGGATTCTCCTGCACAGTGGCAGATATGTAAATTCGACGTTTACTTACCATTTCTCATGCATTAGGGTTCGAACACACGAACAGCTATACGGATTCTCCTGCACAGTGGCAGATATGTAAATACGGCGTTTACTTACCATTCCTCATGCTTTAGGGTTCGAACACTCGAACACCTATACGGATTCTCCTGCACAGTGGCAGATATGTAAAGACGGCGTTTACTTACCATTGCTCACGCATTAGGGTTCGAACACACGAACACCTATACGGATTCTACTACACAGTGGCAGATATGTAAATACGGCGTTTACTTACCATTTCTCTCGCATTAGGGTTCGAACACTCGAACACGTACACGGATTCTCCTGCACAGTGGCAGATATGTAAATACGACGTTTACTTATCATTTCTCATGCATTAGGGTTCGAACACCAGAACTCCTATACAGATTCTCCTGCACAGTGGCAGATATGTAAATACGGCGTTTACATACCATTTCTCATGCATTAAGGTTCGAACACTCGAACACCTATACGGATTCTCCTGCACAGTGGCAGATATGTAAATACGGCGTTTACTTACCATTTCTCATGCATTAGGGTTCGAACACTCGAACACCTATACAGATTCTCCTGCATAGTGGCAGATAAGTAAATACGGCGTTTACTTACCATTTCTCACGCATTACGCTTCGAACACTCGAACACCTATACGGATTCTCCTGCACAGTGGCAGATATGTAAATACGACGTTTACTTACCATTTCTCATGCATTAGGGTTCGAACACTCGAACACCTATACGGATTCTCCTGCATAGTGGCAGATATATAAATACGGCATTTACTTACCATTTCTCACGCATTAGGGTTCGAACACACGAACACCTATACGGATTCTCCTACACAGTGGCAGATATGTAAATACGGCGTTTACCTACCATTTCTCATGCATTAGGGTTCGAACACTCG
The DNA here is from genome assembly GCA_036172215.1 of Camellia granthamiana. NCBI lineage: Eukaryota > Viridiplantae > Streptophyta > Magnoliopsida > Ericales > Theaceae > Camellia > Camellia granthamiana. The sequence goes on from JAXFYN010000689.1 coordinate 37,760, forward strand.
AACACCAATACGGATTCTCTTGCACAGTGGCAGATATGTAAATACGGCGTTTACTTACCATTTCTCACGCATGAGGGTTCGAACACTCGAACACCTATACGGATTCTCCTGCACAGTGGCAGATATGTAAATACGGCGTTTACTTACCATTTCTCACGCATTAGGGTTCGAACACACGAACACCTATACGGATTCTCCTATACAGTGGCAGATATGTAAAGACGGCGTTTACTTACCATTTCTCACGCATTAGGGTTCGAACACTCGAACACCTGCACGGATTCTCCTGCACAGTGGCAGATATGTAAATACGACGTTTACTTACCATTTCTCATGCATTAGGGTTCGAACACTCGAACACCTATACGGATTCTCCTGCACAGTGGCAGATATGTAAATACGGCGTTTACTTACCATTTCTCAAGCATTAGGGTTCGAACACTCGAACACCTATACGGATTCTCCTGCACTGTGGCAGATATGTAAATACGGCGTTTACTTACCATTTCTCATGCATTAGGGTTCGAACACTCGAACACCTATACAGATTCTCCGGCACAGTGGCAGATATGTAAATACGGCGTTTACTTACTATTTCTCACGCATTAGGGTTCGAACACACGAACACCTATACGGATTCTCCTGCACAGTCGCAGATATGTAAATACGACGTTTACTTACCATTTCTCACGCATTAGGGTTCGAACACTCGAACACCTATACGGATTCTCCTGCAAAGTGGCAGATATGTAAATACGGCATTTACTTACCATTTCTCATGCATTAGGGTTCGAACACAGGAACACCTACACGGATTCTTCTACACAGTGGCAGATATGTAAATACGGCGTTTACTTACCATTTCTCACGCATTAGGGTTCGAACACTCGAACACCTACACGGATTCTCCTGCACCGTGGCAGATACGTAAATACGGCGTTTACTTACCATTTCTCACGCATTTGGGTTGGAACACACGAACACCTATACGGATTCTCCTGCACAGTGTCAGATATGTAAATACAGCGTTTACTTACCATTTCTCACGCATTAGGGTTCGAACACTCGAACACCTATACGGATTCTCCTGCACAGTGGCAGATATGTAAATACGGTGTTTACTTACCATTTCTCACGCATTAGGGTTCGAACACTCGAACACCTATACGGATTCTCCTGCACAGTGGCAGATATGTAAATACGGCGTTTACTTACCATTTCTCACGCATTAGGGTTTGAACACTCGAACACCTATACGGATTCTCCTACACAGTGGCAGATATGTAAATACGGCGTTTACTTACCATTTCTCACGCATTAGGGTTTGAACACTCGAACACCTACACGGATTCTCCTGCACAGTGGCAGATATGTAAATTCGACGTTTACTTACCATTTCTCACGCATTACGCTTCGAACACTCGAACACCTATACGGATTCTCCTGCACAGTGGCAGATATGTAAATACGGCGTTTACTTACCATTTCTCATGCTTTAGGGTTCGAACACTCGAACACCTATACGGATTCTCCTGCACAGTGGCAGATATGTAAATACGGCGTTTACTTACCATTTCTCTCGCATTAGGGTTTGAACACTCGAACACGTACACGGATTCTCCTGCACAGTGGCAGATATGTAAATACGACGTTTACTTACCATTTCTCATGCATTAGGGTTCGAACACTCGAACACCTATACGGATTCTCCTGCACAGTGGCGGATATGTAAATACGGCGTCTACTTACCATTTCGCGTGCATTAGGGTTCGAACACTCGAACACCTATACGGATTCTCCTGCACAGTGGCAGATATGTAAATACGGCGTTTACTTACCATTTCTCATGCATTAGGGTTCGAACACTCGAACACCTATACAGATTCTCCTGCACAGTGGCAGATATGTAAATACGGCGTTTACTTACCATTTCTCACGCATTACGCTTCGAACACTCGAACACCTATACGGATTCTGCTGCACAGTGGCAGATATGTAAATACGGCGTTTACTTACCATTTCTCATGCATTAGGGTTCGAACACTCGAACAGCTATACGGATTCTCCTGCACAGTGGCAGATATATAAATACGGCATTTACTTACCATTTCTCACGCGTTAGGGTTCGAACACACGAACACCTATACGGATTCTCCTACACAGTGGCAGATATGTAAATACGGCGTTTACTTACCATTTCTCACGCATTAGGGTTTGAACACTCGAACACCTACACGGATTCTCCTGCACAGTGGCAGATATATAAATACGACGTTTACTTACCATTTCTCATGCATTAGGGTTCGAACACTCGAACACCTATACGGATTCTCCTGCACAGTGGCAGATATGTAAATACGGCGCTTACCTACCATTTCTCATGCATTAGGGTTCGAACACTCGAACACCTATACGGATTCTCCTGCACAGTGGCAGATATGTAAATACGGCGTTTACTTACCATTTCTCACGCATGAGGGTTCGAACACTCGAACACCTATACGGATTCTCCTGCACAGTGGCAGATATGTAAATACGGCGTTTACTTACCATTTCTCACGCATTAGGGTTCGAACACACGAACACCTATACGGATTCTCCTGCACAGTGTCAGATATGTAAATACAGCGTTTACTTACCATTTCTCACGCATTAGGGTTCGAACACTCGAACACCTATACGGATTCTCCTGCACAGTGGCAGATATGTAAATACGGTGTTTACTTACCATTTCTCACGCATTAGGGTTCGAACACTCGAACACCTATACGGATTCTCCTGCACAGTGGCAGATATGTAAATACGGCGTTTACTTACCATTTCTCACGCATTAGGGTTCGAACACACGAACACCTATACGGATTCTCCTGCACAGTGTCAGATATGTAAATACGGCGTTTACTTACCATTTCTCACGCTTTGGGGTTCGAACACACGAACACCTATACGTATTCTCCTGCACAGTGGTAGATATGCAAATACGACGTTTAGTTACCATTTGTCACGCATTAGGGTTCGAACACACGAACACCTATACGGATTCTCCTACACAGTGGCACATATGTAAATACGGCGTTTACTTACCATTTCTCACGCATTAGGGTTCGAACACACGAACACCTATACGTATTCTCCGGCACAGTGGCAGATATGTAAATACGGCGTTTACTTACCATTTCTCACGCATTACGGTTCGAACACTCGAACACCTATACGGATTCTCCTGCACAGTGGCAGATATGTAAATAACGGTTTACTTACCATTTCTCACGCATTAACGCTTCGAACACTCGAACACCTATACGGATTCTCCTGCACAGTGGCAGATATGTAAATACGGCGTTTACTTACCATTTCTCATGCTTTAGGGTTCGAACTCTCGAACACCTATACGGATTCTCCTGCACAGTGGCAGATATGTAAATACGACGTTTACTTACCATTTCTCTTGCATTAGGGTTCGAACACTCGAACACCTATACGGATTCTCCTGCACAGCGGCAGATATGTAAATACGGCGTTTACTTACCATTTCTCATGCATTAGGGTTCGAACACTCGAACACCTAAACCGATTCTCCTACACAGTGGCAGATATGTAAATACGGCGTTTACTTACCATTTCTCACGCATTACGCTTCGAACACCCGAACACCTATACGGATTCTCCTGCACAGTGGCAGATATGTAAATACGGCATTTACTTACCATTTCTCACGCATTAGGGTTCGAACACACGAACACCAATACGGATTCTCCTACACAGTGGCAGATATGTAAATACGGCGTTTACTTACCATTTCTCACGCATTAGGGTTTGAACACTCGAACACCTACACGGATTCTCCTGCACAGTGGCAGATTTGTAAATTCGACGTTTACTTACCATTTCTCATGCATTAGGGTTCGAACACTCGAACACCTATACGGATTCTCCTGCACAGTGGCAGATATGTAAATACGGCGCTTACTTACCATTCCTCATGCATTAGGGTTCGAACACTCGAACACCTATACCGATTATCCTACACAGTGGCAGATATGTAAATTCGACGTTTACTTACCATTTCTCACGCATTACGCTTCGAACACTCGAACACCTATACGGATTCTCCTGCACAGTGGCAGATATGTAAATACGGCATTTACTTACCATTTCTCACGCATTAGGGTTCGAACACACGAACACCTATACGGATTCTCCTACACAGTGGCAGATATGTAAATACGGCGTTTACTTACCATTTCTCACGCATTAGGGTTTGAACACTCGAACACCTACACGGATTCTCCTGCACAGTGGCAGATATGTAAATTCGACGTTTACTTACCATTTCTCACGCATTACGCTTCGAACACTCGAACACCTATACGGATTCTCCTGCACAGTGGCAGATATGTAAATACGGCGTTTACTTACCATTTCTCATGCTTTAGGGTTCGAACACTCGAACACCTATACGGATTCTCCTGCACAGTGGCAGATATGTAAATACGGCGTTTACTTACCATTTCTCTCGCATTAGGGTTCGAACACTCGAACACGTACACGGATTCTCCTGCACAGTGGCAGATATGTAAATACGACGTTTACTTACCATTTCTCACGCATTAGGGTTCGAACACTCGAACACCTACACGGATTCTCCTGCACCGTGGCAGATACGTAAATACGGCATTTACTTACCATTTCTCACGCATTTGGGTTGGAACACTCGAACACCTATACGGATTCTCCTGCACAGTGGCAGATATGTAAATACGGCGTTTACTTACCATTTCTCATGCATTAGGGTTCGAACACTCGAACACCTATACAGATTCTCCTGCACAGTGGCAGATAAGTAAATACGACGTTTACTTACCATTTCTCACGCATTACGCTTCGAACACTCGAACACCTATACGGATTCTCCTGCACAGTGGCAGATATGTAAATACGGCGTTTACTTACCATTTCTCATGCATTAGGGTTCGAACACTCGAACAGCTATACGGATTCTCCTGCACAGTGGCAGATATATAAATACGGCATTTACTTACCATTTCTCACGCATCAGGGTTCGAACACACGAACACCTATACGGATTCTCCTACACAGTGGCAGATATGTAACTACGGCGTTTACTTACCATTTCTCACGTATTAGGGTTTGAACACTCGAACACCTACACGGATTCTCCTGCACAGTGGCAGATATGTAAATACGACGTTTACTTACCATTTCTCATACATTAGGGTTCGAACACTCGAACAACTATACGGATTCTCCTACACAGTGGCAGATATGTAGATACGGCGTTTACCTACCATTTCTCATGCATTAGGGTTCGAACACTCGAACACCTATACGGATTCTCTTGCACAGTGGCAGATATGTAAATACGGCGTTTACTTACCATTTCTCACGCATGAGGGTTCGAACACTCGAACACCTATACGGATTCTCCTGCACAGTGGCAGATATGTAAATACGGCGTTTACTTACCATTTCTCACGCATTAGGGTTCGAACACACGAACACCTATACGGATTCTCCTATACAGTGGCAGATATGTAAAGACGGCGTTTACTTACCATTTCCCACGCATTAGGGTTCGAACACTCGAACACCTACACGGATTCTCCTGCACAGTGGCAGATATGTAAATACGACGTTTACTTACCATTTCTCATGCATTAGGGTTCGAACACTCGAACACCTATACGGATTCTCCTGCACAGTGGCAGATATGTAAATACGGCGTTTACTTACCATTTCTCAAGCATTAGGGTTCGAACACTCGAACACCTATACGGATTCTCCTGCACTGTGGCAGATATGTAAATACGGCGTTTACTTACCATTTCTCATGCATTAGGGTTCGAACACTCGAACACCTATACAGATTCTCCGGCACAGTGGCAGATATGTAAATACGGCGTTTACTTACCATTTCTCACGCATTAGGGTTCGAACACACGAACACCTATACGGATTCTCCTGCACAGTCGCAGATATGTAAATACGACGTTTACTTACCATTTCTCACGCATTAGGGTTCGAACACTCGAACACCTATACGGATTCTCCTGCACAGTGGCAGATATGTAAATACGGCGTTTACTTACCATTTCTCAGGCATTAGGGTTCGAACACAGGAACACCTACACGGATTCTTCTACACAGTGGCAGATATGTAAATACGGCGTTTACTTACCATTTCTCACGCATTAGGGTTCGAACACTCGAACACCTACACGGATTCTCCTGCACCGTGGCAGATACGTAAATACGGCGTTTACTTACCATTTCTCACGCATTTGGGTTGGAACACTCGAACACCTATACGAATTCTCCTGCACAGTGGTAGATATGTAAATACGGCGCTTACTTACCATTCCTCATGCATTAGGGTTCGAACACTCGAACACCTATACCAATTATCCTACACAGTGGCAGATATGTAAATACGACGTTTACTTACCATTTCTCACGCATTACGCTTCGAACACTCGAACACCTATACGGATTCTCCTGCACAGTGGCAGATATGTAAATACAGCATTTACTTACCATTTCTCACGCATTAGGGTTCGAACACACGAACACCTATACGGATTCTCCTACACAGTGGCACATATGTAAATACGGCGTTTACTTACCATTTCTCACGCATTAGGGTTTGAACACTCGAACACCTACACGGATTCTCCTGCACAGTGGCAGATATGTAAATTCGACGTTTACTTACCATTTCTCACGCATTACGCTTCGAACACTCGAACACCTATACGGATTCTCCTGCACAGTGGCAGATATGTAAATACGGCGTTTACTTACCATTTCTCATGCTTTAGGGTTCGAACTCTCGAACACCTATACGGATTCTCCTGCACAGTGGCAGATATGTAAATACGGCGTTTACTTACCATTTCTCTCGCATTAGGGTTTGAACACTCGAACACGTACACGGATTCTCCTGCACAGTGGCAGATATGTAAATACGACGTTTACTTACCATTTCTCATGCATTAGGGTTCGAACACTCGAACACCTATACGGATTCTCCTGCACAGTGGCGGATATGTAAATACGGCGTTTACTTACCATTTCGCATGCATTAGGGTTCGAACACTCGAACACCTATACGGATTGTCCTGCACAGTGGCAGATATGTAAATACGGCGTTTACTTACCATTTCTCATGCATTAGGGTTCGAACACTCGAACACCTATACAGATTCTCCTGCACAGTGGCAGATATGTAAATACGGCGTTTACTTACCATTTCTCACGCATTACGCTTCGAACACTCGAACACCTATACGGATTCTCCTGCACAGTGGCAGATATGTAAATACGGCGTTTACTTACCATTTCTCATGCATTAGGGTTCGAACACTCGAACTGCTATACGGATTCTCCTGCACAGTGGCAGATATCTAAATACGGCATTTACTTACCATTTCTCACGCGTTAGGGTTCGAACACACGAACACCTATACGGATTCTCCTACACAGTGGCAGATATGTAAATACGGCGTTTACTTACCATTTCTCACGCATTAGGGTTTGAACACTCGAACACCTACACGGATTCTCCTGCACAGTGGCAGATATATAAATACGACGTTTACTTACCATTTCTCATGCATTAGGGTTCGAACACTCGAACACCTATACGGATTCTCCTGCACAGTGGCAGATATGTAAATACGGCGTTTGCCTACCATTTCTCATGCATTAGGGTTCGAACACTCGAACACCTATACGGATTCTCCTGCACAGTGGCAGATATGTAAATACGGCGTTTACTTACCATTTCTCACGCATTAGGGTTCGAACACACGAACACCAATACGGATTCTCCTGCACAGTGGCAGATATGTAAATACGGCGTTTACTTACCATTTCTCATGCTTTAGGGTTCGAACACTCGAACACCTATACGGATTCTCCTGCACAGTGGCAGATATGTAAATACGGCGTTTACTTACCATTTCTCTCGCATTAGGGTTCGAACACTCGAACACGTACACGGATTCTCCTGCACAGTGGCAGATATGTAAATACGACGTTTACTTACCATTTCTCACGCATTAGGGTTCGAACACTCGAACACCTACACGGATTCTCCTGCACCGTGGCAGATACGTAAATACGGCATTTACTTACCATTTCTCACGCATTTGGGTTGGAACACTCGAACACCTATACGGATTCTCCTGCACAGTGGCAGATATGTAAATACGGCGTTTACTTACCATTTCTCATGCATTAGGGTTCGAACACTCGAACACCTATACAGATTCTCCTGCACAGTGGCAGATAAGTAAATACGACGTTTACTTACCATTTCTCACGCATTACGCTTCGAACACTCGAACACCTATACGGATTCTCCTGCACAGTGGCAGATATGTAAATACGGCGTTTACTTACCATTTCTCATGCATTAGGGTTCGAACACTCGAACAGCTATACGGATTCTCCTGCACAGTGGCAGATATATAAATACGGCATTTACTTACCATTTCTCACGCATCAGGGTTCGAACACACGAACACCTATACGGATTCTCCTACACAGTGGCAGATATGTAACTACGGCGTTTACTTACCATTTCTCACGTATTAGGGTTTGAACACTCGAACACCTACACGGATTCTCCTGCACAGTGGCAGATATGTAAATACGACGTTTACTTACCATTTCTCATACATTAGGGTTCGAACACTCGAACAACTATACGGATTCTCCTACACAGTGGCAGATATGTAGATACGGCGTTTACCTACCATTTCTCATGCATTAGGGTTCGAACACTCGAACACCTATACGGATTCTCTTGCACAGTGGCAGATATGTAAATACGGCGTTTACTTACCATTTCTCACGCATGAGGGTTCGAACACTCGAACACCTATACGGATTCTCCTGCACAGTGGCAGATATGTAAATACGGCGTTTACTTACCATTTCTCACGCATTAGGGTTCGAACACACGAACACCTATACGGATTCTCCTATACAGTGGCAGATATGTAAAGACGGCGTTTACTTACCATTTCCCACGCATTAGGGTTCGAACACTCGAACACCTACACGGATTCTCCTGCACAGTGGCAGATATGTAAATACGACGTTTACTTACCATTTCTCATGCATTAGGGTTCGAACACTCGAACACCTATACGGATTCTCCTGCACAGTGGCAGATATGTAAATACGGCGTTTACTTACCATTTCTCAAGCATTAGGGTTCGAACACTCGAACACCTATACGGATTCTCCTGCACTGTGGCAGATATGTAAATACGGCGTTTACTTACCATTTCTCATGCATTAGGGTTCGAACACTCGAACACCTATACAGATTCTCCGGCACAGTGGCAGATATGTAAATACGGCGTTTACTTACCATTTCTCACGCATTAGGGTTCGAACACACGAACACCTATACGGATTCTCCTGCACAGTCGCAGATATGTAAATACGACGTTTACTTACCATTTCTCACGCATTAGGGTTCGAACACTCGAACACCTATACGGATTCTCCTGCACAGTGGCAGATATGTAAATACGGCGTTTACTTACCATTTCTCAGGCATTAGGGTTCGAACACAGGAACACCTACACGGATTCTTCTACACAGTGGCAGATATGTAAATACGGCGTTTACTTACCATTTCTCACGCATTAGGGTTCGAACACTCGAACACCTACACGGATTCTCCTGCACCGTGGCAGATACGTAAATACGGCGTTTACTTACCATTTCTCACGCATTTGGGTTGGAACACTCGAACACCTATACGAATTCTCCTGCACAGTGGTAGATATGTAAATACGGCGCTTACTTACCATTCCTCATGCATTAGGGTTCGAACACTCGAACACCTATACCAATTATCCTACACAGTGGCAGATATGTAAATACGACGTTTACTTACCATTTCTCACGCATTACGCTTCGAACACTCGAACACCTATACGGATTCTCCTGCACAGTGGCAGATATGTAAATACAGCATTTACTTACCATTTCTCACGCATTAGGGTTCGAACACACGAACACCTATACGGATTCTCCTACACAGTGGCACATATGTAAATACGGCGTTTACTTACCATTTCTCACGCATTAGGGTTTGAACACTCGAACACCTACACGGATTCTCCTGCACAGTGGCAGATATGTAAATTCGACGTTTACTTACCATTTCTCACGCATTACGCTTCGAACACTCGAACACCTATACGGATTCTCCTGCACAGTGGCAGATATGTAAATACGGCGTTTACTTACCATTTCTCATGCTTTAGGGTTCGAACTCTCGAACACCTATACGGATTCTCCTGCACAGTGGCAGATATGTAAATACGGCGTTTACTTACCATTTCTCTCGCATTAGGGTTTGAACACTCGAACACGTACACGGATTCTCCTGCACAGTGGCAGATATGTAAATACGACGTTTACTTACCATTTCTCATGCATTAGGGTTCGAACACTCGAACACCTATACGGATTCTCCTGCACAGTGGCGGATATGTAAATACGGCGTTTACTTACCATTTCGCATGCATTAGGGTTCGAACACTCGAACACCTATACGGATTGTCCTGCACAGTGGCAGATATGTAAATACGGCGTTTACTTACCATTTCTCATGCATTAGGGTTCGAACACTCGAACACCTATACAGATTCTCCTGGACAGTGGCAGATATGTAAATACGGCGTTTACTTACCATTTCTCACGCATTACGCTTCGAACACTCGAACACCTATACGGATTCTCCTGCACAGTGGCAGATATGTAAATACGGCGTTTACTTACCATTTCTCATGCATTAGGGTTCGAACACTCGAACTGCTATACGGATTCTCCTGCACAGTGGCAGATATCTAAATACGGCATTTACTTACCATTTCTCACGCGTTAGGGTTCGAACACACGAACACCTATACGGATTCTCCTACACAGTGGCAGATATGTAAATACGGCGTTTACTTACCATTTCTCACGCATTAGGGTTTGAACACTCGAACACCTACACGGATTCTCCTGCACAGTGGCAGATATATAAATACGACGTTTACTTACCATTTCTCATGCATTAGGGTTCGAACACTCGAACACCTATATGGATTCTCCTGCACAGTGGCAGATATGTAAATACGGCGTTTGCCTACCATTTCTCATGCATTAGGGTTCGAACACTCGAACACCTATACGGATTCTCCTGCACAGTGGCAGATATGTAAATACGGCGTTTACTTACCATTTCTCACGCATTAGGGTTCGAACACACGAACACCAATACGGATTCTCCTACACAGTGGCAGATATGTAAATACGGCGTTTACTTACCATTTCTCACGCATTAGGGTTTGAACACTCGAACACCTACACGGATTCTCCTGCACAGTGGCAGATTTGTAAATTCGACGTTTACTTACCATTTCTCATGCATTAGGGTTCGAACACTCGAACACCTATACGGATTCTCCTGCACAGTGGCAGATATGTAAATACGGCGCTTAGTTACCATTCCTCATGCATTAGGGTTCGAACACTCGAACACCTATACCGATTATCCTACACAGTGGCAGATATGTAAATACGACGTTTACTTACCATTTCTCACGCATTACGCTTCGAACACTCGAACACCTATACGGATTCTCCTGCACAGTGGCAGATATGTAAATACGGCATTTACTTACCATTTCTCACGCAGTAGGGTTCGAACACACGAACACCTATACGGATTCTCCTACACAGTGGCAGATATGTAAATACGGCGTTTACTTACCATTTCTCACGCATTAGGGTTTGAACACTCGAACACCTGCACGGATTCTCCTGCACAGTGGCAGATATGTAAATTCGACGTTTACTTACCATTTCTCACGCATTACGCTTCGAACACTCGAACACCTATACGGATTCTCCTGCACAGTGGCAGATATGTAAATACGGCGTTTACTTACCATTTCTCATGCTTTAGGGTTCGAACACTCGAACACCTATACGGATTCTCCTGCACAGTGGCAGATATGTAAATACGGCGTTTACTTACCATTTCTCTCGCATTAGGGTTCGAACACTCGAACACGTACACGGATTCTCCTGCACAGTGGCAGATATGTAAATACGACGTTTACTTACCATTTCTCACGCATTAGGGTTCGAACACTCGAACACCTACACGGATTCTCCTGCACCGTGGCAGATACGTAAATACGGCATTTACTTACCATTTCTCACGCATTTGGGTTGGAACACTCGAACACCTATACGGATTCTCCTGCACAGTGGCAGATATGTAAATACGGCGTTTACTTACCATTTCTCATGCATTAGGGTTCGAACACTCGAACACCTATACAGATTCTCCTGCATAGTGGCAGATAAGTAAATACGACGTTTACTTACCATTTCTCACGCATTACGCTTCGAACACTCGAACACCTATACGGATTCTCCTGCACAGTGGCAGATATGTAAATACGGCGTTTACTTACCATTTCTCATGCATTAGGGTTCGAACACTCGAACAGCTATACGGATTCTCCTGCACAGTGGCAGATATATAAATACGGCATTTACTTACCATTTCTCACGCATCAGGGTTCGAACACACGAACACCTATACGGATTCTCCTACACAGTGGCAGATATGTAACTACGGCGTTTACTTACCATTTCTCACGTATTAGGGTTTGAACACTCGAACACCTACACGGATTCTCCTGCACAGTGGCAGATATGTAAATACGACGTTTACTTACCATTTCTCATACATTAGGGTTCGAACACTCGAACAACTATACGGATTCTCCTACACAGTGGCAGATATGTAGATACGGCGTTTACCTACCATTTCTCATGCATTAGGGTTCGAACACTCGAACACCTATACGGATTCTCTTGCACAGTGGCAGATATGTAAATACGGCGTTTACTTACCATTTCTCACGCATGAGGGTTCGAACACTCGAACACCTATACGGATTCTCCTGCACAGTGGCAGATATGTAAATACGGCGTTTACTTACCATTTCTCACGCATTAGGGTTCGAACACACGAACACCTATACGGATTCTCCTATACAGTGGCAGATATGTAAAGACGGCGTTTACTTACCATTTCCCACGCATTAGGGTTCGAACACTCGAACACCTACACGGATTCTCCTGCACAGTGGCAGATATGTAAATACGACGTTTACTTACCATTTCTCATGCATTAGGGTTCGAACACTCGAACACCTATACGGATTCTCCTGCACAGTGGCAGATATGTAAATACGGCGTTTACTTACCATTTCTCAAGCATTAGGGTTCGAACACTCGAACACCTATACGGATTCTCCTGCACTGTGGCAGATATGTAAATACGGCGTTTACTTACCATTTCTCATGCATTAGGGTTCGAACACTCGAACACCTATACAGATTCTCCGGCACAGTGGCAGATATGTAAATACGGCGTTTACTTACCATTTCTCACGCATTAGGGTTCGAACACACGAACACCTATACGGATTCTCCTGCACAGTCGCAGATATGTAAATACGACGTTTACTTACCATTTCTCACGCATTAGGGTTCGAACACTCGAACACCTATACGGATTCTCCTGCACAGTGGCAGATATGTAAATACGGCGTTTACTTACCATTTCTCAGGCATTAGGGTTCGAACACAGGAACACCTACACGGATTCTTCTACACAGTGGCAGATATGTAAATACGGCGTTTACTTACCATTTCTCACGCATTAGCGTTCGAACACTCGAACACCTACACGGATTCTCCTGCACCGTGGCAGATACGTAAATACGGCGTTTACTTACCATTTCTCACGCATTTGGGTTGGAACACTCGAACACCTATACGAATTCTCCTGCACAGTGGTAGATATGTAAATACGGCGCTTACTTACCATTCCTCATGCATTAGGGTTCGAACACTCGAACACCTATACCGATTATCCTACACAGTGGCAGATATGTAAATACGACGTTTACTTACCATTTCTCACGCATTACGCTTCGAACACTCGAACACCTATACGGATTCTCCTGCACAGTGGCAGATATGTAAATACGGCATTTACTTACCATTTCTCACGCATTAGGGTTCGAACACACGAACACCTATACGGATTCTCCTACACAGTGGCAGATATGTAAATACGGCGTTTACTTACCATTTCTCACGCATTAGGGTTTGAACACTCGAACACCTACACGGATTCTCCTGCACAGTGGCAGATATGTAAATTCGACGTTTACTTACCATTTCTCACGCATTACGCTTCGAACACTCGAACACCTATACGGATTCTCCTGCACAGTGGCAGATATGTAAATACGGCGTTTACTTACCATTTCTCATGCTTTAGGGTTCGAACTCTCGAACACCTATACGGATTCTCCTGCACAGTGGCAGATATGTAAATACGGCGTTTACTTACCATTTCTCTCGCATTAGGGTTTGAACACTCGAACATGTACACGGATTCTCCTGCACAGTGGCAGATATGTAAATACGACGTTTACTTACCATTTCTCATGCATTAGGGTTCGAACACTCGAACACCTATACGGATTCTCCTGCACAGTGGCGGATATGTAAATACGGCGTTTACTTACCATTTCGCATGCATTAGGGTTCGAAGACTCGAACACCTATACGGATTGTCCTGCACAGTGGCAGATATGTAAATACGGCGTTTACTTACCATTTCTCATGCATTAGGGTTCGAACACTCGAACACCTATACAGATTCTCCTGCACAGTGGCAGATATGTAAATACGGCGTTTACTTACCATTTCTCACGCATTACGCTTCGAACACTCGAACACCTATACGGATTCTCCTGCACAGTGGCAGATATGTAAATACGGCGTTTACTTACCATTTCTCATGCATTAGGGTTCGAACACTCGAACTGCTATACGGATTCTCCTGCACAGTGGCAGATATCTAAATACGGCATTTACTTACCATTTCTCACGCGTTAGGGTTCGAACACACGAACACCTATACGGATTCTCCTACACAGTGGCAGATATGTAAATACGGCGTTTACTTACCATTTCTCACGCATTAGGGTTTGAACACTCGAACACCTACACGGATTCTCCTGCACAGTGGCAGATATATAAATACGACGTTTACTTACCATTTCTCATGCATTAGGGTTCGAACACTCGAACACCTATACGGATTCTCCTGCACAGTGGCAGATATGTAAATACGGCGTTTGCCTACCATTTCTCATGCATTAGGGTTCGAACACTCGAACACCTATACGGATTCTCCTGCACAGTGGCAGATATGTAAATACGGCATTTACTTACCATTTCTCACGCATTAGGGTTCGAACACTCGAACACCTATACGGATTCTCCTGCAGAGTGGCAGATATGTAAATACGGCGTTCACTTACCATTTCTCACGCATTAGGGTTCGAACACACGAACACCTATACGGATTCTCCTGCACAGTGTCAGATATGTAAATACGGCGTTTACTTACCATTTCTCACGCTTTGGGGTTCGAACACACGAACACCTATACGTATTCTCCTGCACAGTGGTAGATATGCAAATACGACGTTTAGTTACCATTTGTCACGCATTAGGGTTCGAACACACGAACACCTATACGGATTCTCCTACACAGTGGCACATATGTAAATACGGCGTTTACTTACCATTTCTCACGCATTAGGGTTCGAACACACGAACACCTATACGTATTCTCCTGCACAGTGGCAGATATGTAAATACGGCGTTTACTTACCATTTCTCACGCATTACGGTTCGAACACTCGAACACCTATACGGATTCTCCTGCACAGTGGCAGATATGTAAATACGGCGTTTACTTACCATTTCTCAGGCATTAGGGTTCGAGCACACGAACACCTATACGGATTCTCCTACACAGTGGCAGATATGTAAATACAGCGTTTACTTACCATTTCCCACGCATTAGGGTTCGAACACTCGAACACCTATACGGATTCTCCTGCACAGTGGCAGATATGTAAATACGGCATTTACTTACCATTTCTCACGCATTAGGGTTCGAACACTCGAACACCTATACGGATTCTCCTGCACAGTGGCAGATATGTAAATACGGCGTTTACTTACCCTTTCTCACGCATTAGGGTTCGAACACACGAACACCTATACGGATTCTCCTGCACAGTGTCAGATATGTAAATACGGCGTTTACTTACCATTTCTCACGCTTTGGGGTTCGAACACACGAACACCTGTACGTATTCTCCTGCACAGTGGTAGATATGCAAATACGACGTTTAGTTACCATTTGTCACGCATTAGGGTTCGAACACACGAACACCTATACGGATTCTCCTACACAGTGGCACATATGTAAATACGGCGTTTACTTACCATTTCTCACGCATTAGGGTTCGAACACACGAACACCTATACGTATTCTCCTGCACAGTGGCAGATATGTAAATACGGCGTTTACATACCATTTCTCACGCATTACGGTTCGAACACTCGAACACCTATACGGATTCTCCTGCACAGTGGCAGATATGTAAATACGGCGTTTACTTACCATTTCTCAGGCATTAGGGTTCGAACACACGAACACCTATACGGATTCTCCTACACAGTGGCAGATATGTAAATACGGCGTTTACTTACCATTTCTCACGCATTAGGGTTCGAACACTCGAACACCTACACGGATTCTCCTGCACAGTGGCAGATATGTAAATACGACGTTTACTTACCATTTCTCACGCATTACGCTTCGAACACTCGAACACCTATACGGATTCTCCTGCACAGTGGCAGATATGTAAATACGGCGTTTACTTACCATTTCTCAAGCATTAGGGTTCGAACACTCGAACACCTATACGGATTCTCCTGCACTGTGGCAGATATGTAAATACGGCGTTTACTTACCATTTCTCATGCATTAGGGTTCGAACACTCGAACACCTATACAGATTCTCCGGCACAGTGGCAGATATGTAAATACGGCGTTTACTTACCATTTCTCACGCATTAGGGTTCGAGCACACGAACACCTATGCGGATTCTCCTGCACAGTGGCAGATATGTAAATCCGACGTTTACTTACCATTTCTCACGCATTAGGGTTCGAACACTCGAACACCTATACGGATTCTCCTGCACAGTGGCAGATATGTAAATACGGCGTTTACTTACCATTTCTCATGCATTAGGGTTCGAACACAGGAACACCTACACGGATTCTTCTGCACAGTGGCAGATATGTAAATACGGCGTTTACTTACCATTTCTCACGCATTAGGGTTCGAACACTCGAACACCTACACGGATTCTCCTGCACCGTCGCAGATATGTAAATACGGCGTTTACTTACCATTTCTCACGCATTTGGGTTGGAACACTCGAACACCTATACGGATTCTCCTGCACAGTGGCAGATATGTAAATACGGTGCTTACTTACCATTCCTCATGCATTAGGGTTCGAACACTCGAACACCTATACCGATTATCCTGCACAGTGGCAGATATGTAAATACGGCGTTTACTTACCATTTCTCACGCATTCCGCTTCGAACACTCGAACACCTATACGGATTCTCCTGCACAGTGGCAGATATGTAAATACGGCATTTACTTACCATTTCTCACGCATTAGGGTTCGAACACACGAACACCTATACGGATTCTCCTACACAGTGACAGATATGTAAATACGGCGTTTACTTACCATTTCTCACGTATTAGGGTTTGAACACTCGAACACCTACACGGATTCTCCTGCACAGTGGCAGATATGTAAATTCGACGTTTACTTACCATTTCTCATGCATTAGGGTTCGAACACACGAACAGCTATACGGATTCTCCTGCACAGTGGCAGATATGTAAATACGGCGTTTACTTACCATTCCTCATGCTTTAGGGTTCGAACACTCGAACACCTATACGGATTCTCCTGCACAGTGGCAGATATGTAAAGACGGCGTTTACTTACCATTGCTCACGCATTAGGGTTCGAACACACGAACACCTATACGGATTCTACTACACCGTGGCAGATATGTAAATACGGCGTTTACTTACCATTTCTCTCGCATTAGGGTTCGAACACTCGAACACATACACGGATTCTCCTGCACAGTGGCAGATATGTAAATACGACGTTTACTTATCATTTCTCATGCATTAGGGTTCGAACACTAGAACTCCTATACAGATTCTCCTGCACAGTGGCAGATATGTAAATACGGCGTTTACATACCATTTCTCATGCATTAAGGTTCGAACACTCGAACACCTATACGGATTCTCCTGCACAGTGGCAGATATGTAAATACGGCGTTTACTTACCATTTCTCATGCATTAGGGTTCGAACACTCGAACACCTATACAGATTCTCCTGCACAGTGGCAGATAAGTAAATACGGCGTTTACTTACCATTTCCCACGCATTACGCTTCGAACACTCGAACACCTATACGGATTCTCCTGCACAGTGGCAGATATGTAAATACGGCGTTTACTTACCATTTCTCATGCATTAGGGTTCGAACACACGAACACCTATACGGATTCTCCTACACAGTGGCAGATATGTAAATACGGCGTTTACTTACCATTTCTCACGCATTAGGGTTCGAACACTCGAACACCTACACGGATTCTCCTGCACAGTGGCAGATATGTAAATACGACGTTTACTTACCATTTCTCACGCATTACGCTTCGAACACTCGAACACCTATACGGATTCTCCTGCACAGTGGCAGATATGTAAATACGGCGTTTACTTACCATTTCTCAAGCATTAGGGTTCGAACACTCGAACACGTATACGGATTCTCCTGCACTGTGGCAGATATGTAAATACGGCGTTTACTTACCATTTCTCATGCATTAGGGTTCGAACACTCGAACACCTATACAGATTCTCCGGCACAGTGGCAGATATGTAAATACGGCGTTTACTTACCATTTCTCACGCATTAGGGTTCGAGCACACGAACACCTATGCGGATTCTCCTGCACAGTGGCAGATATGTAAATACGACGTTTACTTACCATTTCTCACGCATTAGGGTTCGAACACTCGAACACCTATACGGATTCTCCTGCACAGTGGCAGATATGTAAATACGGCGTTTACTTACCATTTCTCATGCATTAGGGTTCGAACACAGGAACACCTACACGGATTCTTCTGCACAGTGGCAGATATGTAAATACGGCGTTTACTTACCATTTCTCACGCATTAGGGTTCGAACACTCGAACACCTACACGGATTCTCCTGCACCGTCGCAGATATGTAAATACGGCGTTTACTTACCATTTCTCACGCATTTGGGTTGGAACACTCGAACACCTATACGGATTCTCCTGCACAGTGGCAGATATGTAAATACGGTGCTTACTTACCATTCCTCATGCATTAGGGTTCGAACACTCGAACACCTATACCGATTATCCTGCACAGTGGCAGATATGTAAATACGGCGTTTACTTACCATTTCTCACGCATTCCGCTTCGAACACTCGAACACCTATACGGATTCTCCTGCACAGTGGCAGATATGTAAATACGGCATTTACTTACCATTTCTCACGCATTAGGGTTCGAACACACGAACACCTATACGGATTCTCCTACACAGTGACAGATATGTAAATACGGCGTTTACTTACCATTTCTCACGTATTAGGGTTTGAACACTCGAACACCTACACGGATTCTCCTGCACAGTGGCAGATATGTAAATTCGACGTTTACTTACCATTTCTCATGCATTAGGGTTCGAACACACGAACAGCTATACGGATTCTCCTGCACAGTGGCAGATATGTAAATACGGCGTTTACTTACCATTCCTCATGCTTTAGGGTTCGAACACTCGAACACCTATACGGATTCTACTGCACAGTGGCAGATATGTAAAGACGGCGTTTACTTACCATTGCTCACGCATTAGGGTTCGAACACACGAACACCTATACGGATTCTACTACACCGTGGCAGATATGTAAATACGGCGTTTACTTACCATTTCTCTCGCATTAGGGTTCGAACACTCGAACACATACACGGATTCTCCTGCACAGTGGCAGATATGTAAATACGACGTTTACTTATCATTTCTCATGCATTAGGGTTCGAACACTAGAACTCCTATACAGATTCTCCTGCACAGTGGCAGATATGTAAATACGGCGTTTACATACCATTTCTCATGCATTAAGGTTCGAACACTCGAACACCTATACGGATTCTCCTGCACAGTGGCAGATATGTAAATACGGCGTTTACTTACCATTTCTCATGCATTAGGGTTCGAACACTCGAACACCTATACAGATTCTCCTGCACAGTGGCAGATAAGTAAATACGGCGTTTACTTACCATTTCTCACGCATTACGCTTCGAACACTCGAACACCTATACGGATTCTCCTGCACAGTGGCAGATATGTAAATACGGCGTTTACTTACCATTTCTCATGCATTAGGGTTCGAACACTCGAACACCTATACGGATTCTCCTGCATAGTGGCAGATATATAAATACGGCATTTACTTACCATTTCTCACGCATTAGGGTTCGAACACACGAACACCTATACGGATTCTCCTACACAGTGGCAGATATGTAAATACGGCGTTTACTTACCATTTCTCACGTATTAGGGTTTGAACACTCGAACACCTACACGGATTCTCCTGCACAGTGGCAGATATGTAAATACGACGTTTACTTACCATTTCTCATGCATTAGGGTTCGAGCACTCGAACACCTATACGGATTCTCCTACACAGTGGCAGATATGTAAATACGGCGTTTACCTACCATTTCTCATGCATTAGGGTTCGAACACTCGAACACCAATACGGATTCTCTTGCACAGTGGCAGATATGTAAATACGGCGTTTACTTACCATTTCTCACGCATGAGGGTTCGAACACTCGAACACCTATACGGATTCTCCTGCACAGTGGCAGATATGTAAATACGGCGTTTACTTACCATTTCTCACGCATTAGGGTTCGAACACACGAACACCTATACGGATTCTCCTATACAGTGGCAGATATGTAAAGACGGCGTTTACTTACCATTTCTCACGCATTAGGGTTCGAACACTCGAACACCTGCACGGATTCTCCTGCACAGTGGCAGATATGTAAATACGACGTTTACTTACCATTTCTCATGCATTAGGGTTCGAACACTCGAACACCTATACGGATTCTCCTGCACAGTGGCAGATATGTAAATACGGCGTTTACTTACCATTTCTCAAGCATTAGGGTTCGAACACTCGAACACCTATACAGATTCTCCTGCACAGTGGCAGATAAGTAAATACGGCGTTTACTTACCATTTCTCACGCATTACGCTTCGAACACTCGAACACCTATACGGATTCTCCTGCACAGTGGCAGATATGTAAATACGGCGTTTACTTACCATTTCTCATGCATTAGGGTTCGAACACTCGAACACCTATACGGATTCTCCTGCATAGTGGCAGATATATAAATACGGCATTTACTTACCATTTCTCACGCATTAGGGTTCGAACACACGAACACCTATACGGATTCTCCTACACAGTGGCAGATATGTAAATACGGCGTTTACTTACCATTTCTCACGTATTAGGGTTTGAACACTCGAACACCTACACGGATTCTCCTGCACAGTGGCAGATATGTAAATACGACGTTTACTTACCATTTCTCATGCATTAGGGTTCGAGCACTCGAACACCTATACGGATTCTCCTACACAGTGGCAGATATGTAAATACGGCGTTTACCTACCATTTCTCATGCATTAGGGTTCGAACACTCGAACACCAATACGGATTCTCTTGCACAGTGGCAGATATGTAAATACGGCGTTTACTTACCATTTCTCACGCATGAGGGTTCGAACACTCGAACACCTATACGGATTCTCCTGCACAGTGGCAGATATGTAAATACGGCGTTTACTTACCATTTCTCACGCATTAGGGTTCGAACACACGAACACCTATACGGATTCTCCTATACAGTGGCAGATATGTAAAGACGGCGTTTACTTACCATTTCTCACGCATTAGGGTTCGAACACTCGAACACCTGCACGGATTCTCCTGCACAGTGGCAGATATGTAAATACGACGTTTACTTACCATTTCTCATGCATTAGGGTTCGAACACTCGAACACCTATACGGATTCTCCTGCACAGTGGCAGATATGTAAATACGGCGTTTACTTACCATTTCTCAAGCATTAGGGTTCGAACACTCGAACACCTATACGGATTCTCCTGCACTGTGGCAGATATGTAAATACGGCGTTTACTTACCATTTCTCATGCATTAGGGTTCGAACACTCGAACACCTATACAGATTCTCCGGCACAGTGGCAGATATGTAAATACGGCGTTTACTTACCATTTCTCACGCATTAGGGTTCGAACACACGAACACCTATACGGATTCTCCTGCACAGTCGCAGATATGTAAATACGACGTTTACTTACCATTTCTCACGCATTAGGGTTCGAACACTCGAACACCTATACGGATTCTCCTGCAAAGTGGCAGATATGTAAATACGGCGTTTACTTACCATTTCTCATGCATTAGGGTTCGAACACAGGAACACCTACACGGATTCTTCTACACAGTGGCAGATATGCAAATACGGCGTTTACTTACCATTTCTCACGCATTAGGGTTCGAACACTCGAACACCTACACGGATTCTCCTGCACCGTGGCAGATACGTAAATATGGCGTTTACTTACCATTTCTCACGCATTTGGGTTGGAACACTCGAACACCTCTACGGATTCTCCTGCACAGTGGTAGATATGTAAATACGGCGCTTACTTACCATTCCTCATGCATTAGGGTTCGAACACTCGAACACCTATACCGATTATCCTACACAGTGGCAGATATGTAAATACGACGTTTACTTACCATTTCTCACGCATTACGCTTCGAACACTCGAACACCTATACGGATTCTCCTGCACAGTGGCAGATATGTAAATACGACATTTACTTACCATTTCTCACGCATTAGGGTTCGAACACACGAACACCTATACGGATTCTCCTGCACAGTCGCAGATATGTAAATACGACGTTTACTTACCATTTCTCACGCATTAGGGTTCGAACACTCGAACACCTATACAGATTCTCCTGCACAGTGGCAGATATGTAAATACGGCGTTTACTTACCATTTCTCATGCATTAGGGTTCGAACACAGGAACACCTACACGGATTCTTCTACACAGTGGCAGATATGTAAATACGGCGTTTACTTACCATTTCTCACGCATTAGGGTTCGAACACTCGAACACCTACACGGATTCTCCTGCACCGTGGCAGATACGTAAATACGGCGTTTACTTACCATTTCTCACGCATTTGGGTTGGAACACTCGAACACCTATACGGATTCTCCTGCACAGTGGTAGATATGTAAATACGGCGCTTACTTACCATTCCTCATGCATTAGGGTTCGAACACTCGAACACCTATACCGATTATCCTACACAGTGGTAGATATGTAAATACGACGTTTACTTACCATTTCTCACGCATTACGCTTCGAACACTCGAACACCTATACGGATTCTCCTGCACAGTGGCAGATATGTAAATACGGCATTTACTTACCATTTCTCACGCATTAGGGTTCGAACACACGAACACCTATACGGATTCTCCTACACAGTGGCAGATATGTAAATACGGCGTTTACTTACCATTTCTCACGCATTAGGGTTTGAACACTCGAACACCTACACGGATTCTCCTGCACAGTGGCAGATATGTAAATTCGACGTTTACTTACCATTTCTCACGCATTACGCTTCGAACACTCGAACACCTATACGGATTCTCCTGCACAGTGGCAGATATGTAAATACGGCGTTTACTTACCATTTCTCATGCTTTAGGGTTCGAACACTCGAACACCTATACGGATTCTCCTGCACAGTGGCAGATATGTAAATACGGCGTTTACTTACCATTTCTCTCGCATTAGGGTTTGAACACTCGAACACGTACACGGATTCTCCTGCACAGTGGCAGATATGTAAATACGACGTTTACTTACCATTTCTCATGCATTAGGGTTCGAACACTCGAACACCTATACGGATTCTCCTGCACAGTGGCGGATATGTAAATACGGCGTTTACTTACCATTTCGCGTGCATTAGGGTTCGAACACTCGAACACCTATACGGATTCACCTGCACAGTGGCAGATATGTAAATACGGCGTTTACTTACCATTTCTCATGCATTAGGATTCGAACACTCGAACACCTATACAGATTCTCCTGCACAGTGGCAGATATGTAAATACGGCGTTTACTTACCATTTCTCACGCATTACGCTTCGAACACTCGAACACCTATACGGATTCTGCTGCACAGTGGCAGATATGTAAATACGGCGTTTACTTACCATTTCTCATGCATTAGGGTTCGAACACTCGAACAGCTATACGGATTCTCCTGCACAGTGGCAGATATATAAATACGGCATTTACTTACCATTTCTCACGCGTTAGGGTTCGAACACACGAACACCTATACGGATTCTCCTACACAGTGGCAGATATGTAAATACGGCGTTTACTTACCATTTCTCACGCATTAGGGTTTGAACACTCGAACACCTACACGGATTCTCCTGCACAGTGGCAGATATATAAATACGACGTTTACTTACCATTTCTCATGCATTAGGGTTCGAACACACGAACACCTATACGGATTCTCCTGCACAGTGGCAGATATGTAAATACGGCGCTTACCTACCATTTCTCATGCATTAGGGTTCGAACACTCGAACACCTATACGGATTCTCCTGCACAGTGGCAGATATGTAAATACGGCGTTTACTTACCATTTCTCACGCATGAGGGTTCGAACACTCGAACACCTATACGGATTCTCCTGCACAGTGGCAGATATGTAAATACGGCGTTTACTTACCATTTCTCACGCATTAGGGTTCGAACACACGAACACCTATACGGATTCTCCTGCACAGTGTCAGATATGTAAATACAGCGTTTACTTACCATTTCTCACGCATTAGGGTTCGAACACTCGAACACCTATACGGATTCTCCTGCACAGTGACAGATATGTAAATACGGCGTTTACTTACCATTTCTCACGCATTAGGGTTCGAACACTCGAACACCTATACGGATTCTCCTGCACAGTGGCAGATATGTAAATACGGCGTTTACTTACCATTTCTCACGCATTAGGGTTCGAACACACAAACACCTATACGGATTCTCCTGCACAGTGTCAGATATGTAAATACGGCGTTTACTTACCATTTCTCACGCTTTGGGGTTCGAACACACGAACACCTATACGTATTCTCCTGCACAGTGGTAGATATGCAAATACGACGTTTAGTTACCATTTGTCACGCATTAGGGTTCGAACACACGAACACCTATACGGATTCTCCTACACAGTGGCACATATGTAAATACGGCGTTTACTTACCATTTCTCACGCATTAGGGTTCGAACACACGAACACCTATACGTATTCTCCTGCACAGTGGCAGATATGTAAATACGGCGTTTACTTACCATTTCTCACGCATTACGGTTCGAACACTAGAACACCTATACGGATTCTACTGCACAGTGGCAGATATGTAAATACGGCGTTTACTTACCATTTCTCAGGCATTAGGGTTCGAACACACGAACACCTATACGGATTCTCCTACACAGTGGCAGATATGTAAATACGGCGTTTACTTACCATTTCTCACGCATTACGCTTCGAACACTCGAACACCTACACGGAGTCTCCTGCACAGTGGCAGATATGTAAATACGACGTTTACTTACCATTTCTCTTGCATTAGGGTTCGAACACTCGAACACCTATACGGATTCTCCTGCACAGCGGCAGATATGTAAATACGGCGTTTACTTACCATTTCTCATGCATTAGGGTTCGAACACTCGAACACCTAAACCGATTCTCCTACACAGTGGCAGATATGTAAATACGGCGTTTACTTACCATTTCTCACGCATTACGCTTCGAACACCCGAACACCTATACGGATTCTCCTGCACAATGGCAGATATGTAAATACGGCATTTACTTACCATTTCTCACGCATTAGGGTTCGAACACACGAACACCAATACGGATTCTCCTACACAGTGGCAGATATGTAAATACGGCGTTTACTTACCATTTCTCACGCATTAGGGTTTGAACACTCGAACACCTACACGGATTCTCCTGCACAGTGGCAGATATGTAAATTCGACGTTTACTTACCATTTCTCACGCATTACGCTTCGAACACTCGAACACCTATACGGATTCTCCTGCACAGTGGCAGATATGTAAATACGGCGTTTACTTACCATTTCTCATGCTTTAGGGTTCGAACACTCGAACACCTATACGGATTCTCCTGCACAGTGGCAGATATGTAAATACGGCGTTTACTTACCATTTCTCTCGCATTAGGGTTTGAACACTCGAACACGTACACGGATTCTCCTGCACAGTGGCAGATATGTAAATACGACGTTTACTTACCATTTCTCATGCATTAGGGTTCGAACACTCGAACACCTATACGGATTCTCCTGCACAGTGGCGGATATGTAAATACGGCGTTTACTTACCATTTCGCGTGCATTAGGGTTCGAACACTCGAACACCTATACGGATTCACCTGCACAGTGGCAGATATGTAAATACGGCGTTTACTTACCATTTCTCATGCATTAGGATTCGAACACTCGAACACCTATACAGATTCTCCTGCACAGTGGCAGATATGTAAATACGGCGTTTACTTACCATTTCTCACGCATTACGCTTCGAACACTCGAACACCTATACGGATTCTGCTGCACAGTGGCAGATATGTAAATACGGCGTTTACTTACCATTTCTCATGCATTAGGGTTCGAACACTCGAACAGCTATACGGATTCTCCTGCACAGTGGCAGATATATAAATACGGCATTTACTTACCATTTCTCACGCGTTAGGGTTCGAACACACGAACACCTATACGGATTCTCCTACACAGTGGCAGATATGTAAATACGGCGTTTACTTACCATTTCTCACGCATTAGGGTTTGAACACTCGAACACCTACACGGATTCTCCTGCACAGTGGCAGATATATAAATACGACGTTTACTTACCATTTCTCATGCATTAGGGTTCGAACACACGAACACCTATACGGATTCTCCTGCACAGTGGCAGATATGTAAATACGGCGCTTACCTACCATTTCTCATGCATTAGGGTTCGAACACTCGAACACCTATACGGATTCTCCTGCACAGTGGCAGATATGTAAATACGGCGTTTACTTACCATTTCTCACGCATGAGGGTTCGAACACTCGAACACCTATACGGATTCTCCTGCACAGTGGCAGATATGTAAATACGGCGTTTACTTACCATTTCTCACGCATTAGGGTTCGAACACACGAACACCTATACGGATTCTCCTGCACAGTGTCAGATATGTAAATACAGCGTTTACTTACCATTTCTCACGCATTAGGGTTCGAACACTCGAACACCTATACGGATTCTCCTGCACAGTGACAGATATGTAAATACGGCGTTTACTTACCATTTCTCACGCATTAGGGTTCGAACACTCGAACACCTATACGGATTCTCCTGCACAGTGGCAGATATGTAAATACGGCGTTTACTTACCATTTCTCACGCATTAGGGTTCGAACACACAAACACCTATACGGATTCTCCTGCACAGTGTCAGATATGTAAATACGGCGTTTACTTACCATTTCTCACGCTTTGGGGTTCGAACACACGAACACCTATACGTATTCTCCTGCACAGTGGTAGATATGCAAATACGACGTTTAGTTACCATTTGTCACGCATTAGGGTTCGAACACACGAACACCTATACGGATTCTCCTACACAGTGGCACATATGTAAATACGGCGTTTACTTACCATTTCTCACGCATTAGGGTTCGAACACACGAACACCTATACGTATTCTCCTGCACAGTGGCAGATATGTAAATACGGCGTTTACTTACCATTTCTCACGCATTACGGTTCGAACACTAGAACACCTATACGGATTCTACTGCACAGTGGCAGATATGTAAATACGGCGTTTACTTACCATTTCTCAGGCATTAGGGTTCGAACACACGAACACCTATACGGATTCTCCTACACAGTGGCAGATATGTAAATACGGCGTTTACTTACCATTTCTCACGCATTACGCTTCGAACACTCGAACACCTACACGGAGTCTCCTGCACAGTGGCAGATATGTAAATACGACGTTTACTTACCATTTCTCTTGCATTAGGGTTCGAACACTCGAACACCTATACGGATTCTCCTGCACAGCGGCAGATATGTAAATACGGCGTTTACTTACCATTTCTCATGCATTAGGGTTCGAACACTCGAACACCTAAACCGATTCTCCTACACAGTGGCAGATATGTAAATACGGCGTTTACTTACCATTTCTCACGCATTACGCTTCGAACACCCGAACACCTATACGGATTCTCCTGCACAATGGCAGATATGTAAATACGGCATTTACTTACCATTTCTCACGCATTAGGGTTCGAACACACGAACACCAATACGGATTCTCCTACACAGTGGCAGATATGTAAATACGGCGTTTACTTAACATTTCTCACGCATTAGGGTTTGAACACTCGAACACCTACACGGATTCTCCTGCACAGTGGCAGATTTGTAAATTCGACGTTTACTTACCATTTCTCATGCATTAGGGTTCGAACACTCGAACACCTATACGGATTCTCCTGCACAGTGGCAGATATGTAAATACGGCGCTTACTTACCATTCCTCATGCATTAGGGTTCGAACACTCGAACACCTATACCGATTATCCTACACAGTGGCAGATATGTAAATACGACGTTTACTTACCATTTCTCACGCATTACGCTTCGAACACTCGAACACCTATACGGATTCTCCTGCACAGTGGCAGATATGTAAATACGGCATTTACTTACCATTTCTCACGCATTAGGGTTCGAACACACGAACACCTATACTGATTCTCCTACACAGTGGCAGATATGTAAATACGGCGTTTACTTACCATTTCTCACGCATTAGGGTTTGAACACTCGAACACCTACACGGATTCTCCTGCACAGTGGCAGATATGTAAATTCGACGTTTACTTACCATTTCTCACGCATTACGCTTCGAACACTCGAACACCTATACGGATTCTCCTGCACAGTGGCAGATATGTAAATACGGCGTTTACTTACCATTTCTCATGCTTTAGGGTTCGAACACTCGAACACCTATACGGATTCTCCTGCACAGTGGCAGATATGTAAATACGGCGTTTACTTACCATTTCTCTCGCATTAGGGTTCGAACACTCGAACACGTACACGGATTCTCCTGCACAGTGGCAGATATGTAAATACGACGTTTACTTACCATTTCTCACGCATTAGGGTTCGAACACTCGAACA
The DNA here is from genome assembly GCA_036172215.1 of Camellia granthamiana. Classification (NCBI taxonomy): domain Eukaryota; kingdom Viridiplantae; phylum Streptophyta; class Magnoliopsida; order Ericales; family Theaceae; genus Camellia; species Camellia granthamiana. The sequence continues at coordinate 67,401 of JAXFYN010000689.1, forward strand.
CCTACACGGATTCTCCTGCACCGTGGCAGATACGTAAATACGGCGTTTACTTACCATTTCTCACGCATTTGGGTTGGAACACTCGAACACCTATACGGATTCTCCTGCACAGTGGCAGATATGTAAATACGGCGTTTACTTACCATTTCTCATGCATTAAGGTTCGAACACTCGAACACCTATACGGATTCTCCTGCATAGTGGCAGATATATAAATACGGCATTTACTTACCATTTCTCACGCATCAGGGTTCGAACACACGAACACCTATACGGATTCTCCTGCATAGTGGCAGATATATAAATACGGCATTTACTTACCATTTCTCACGCTTTGGGGTTCGAACACACGAACACCTATACGTATTCTCCTGCACAGTGGTAGATATGCAAATACGACGTTTAGTTACCATTTGTCACGCATTAGGGTTCGAACACACGAACACCTATACGGATTCTCCTGCACAGTGGCAGATATGTAAATACGACGTTTACTTACCATTTCTCACGCATTACGCTTCGAACACTCGAACACCTATACGGATTCTCCTGCACAGTGGCAGATATGTAAATACGGCGTTTACTTACCATTTCTCATGCATTAGGGATCGAACACTCGAACACCTATACGGATTCTCCTGCATAGTGGCAGATATATAAATACGGCATTTACTTACCATTTCTCACGCATCAGGGTTCGAACACACGAACACCTATACGGATTCTCCTACACAGTGGCAGATATGTAACTACGGCGTTTACTTACCATTTCTCACGTATTAGGGTTTGAACACTCGAACACCTACACGGATTCTCCTGCACAGTGGCAGATATGTAAATACGACGTTTACTTACCATTTCTCATGCATTAGGGTTCGAACACTCGAACACCTATACGGATTCTCCTACACAGTGGCAGATATGTAGATACGGCGTTTACCTACCATTTCTCATGCATTAGGGTTCGAACACTCGAACACCTATACGGATTCTCTTGCACAGTGGCAGATATGTAAATACGGCGTTTACTTACCATTTCTCACGCATGAGGGTTCGAACACTCGAACACCTATACGGATTCTCCTGCACAGTGGCAGATATGTAAATACGGCGTTTACTTACCATTTCTCACGCATTAGGGTTCGAACACACGAACACCTATACGGATTCTCCTATACAGTGGCAGATATGTAAAGACGGCGTTTACTTACCATTTCCCACGCATTAGGGTTCGAACACTCGAACACCTACACGGATTCTCCTGCACAGTGGCAGATATGTAAATACGACGTTTACTTACCATTTCTCATGCATTAGGGTTCGAACACTCGAACACCTATACGGATTCTCCTGCACAGTGGCAGATATGTAAATACGGCGTTTACTTACCATTTCTCAAGCATTAGGGTTCGAACACTCGAACACCTATACGGATTCTCCTGCACTGTGGCAGATATGAAAATACGGCGTTTACTTACCATTTCTCATGCATTAGGGTTCGAACACTCGAACACCTATACAGATTCTCCGGCACAGTGGCAGATATGTAAATACGGCGTTTACTTACCATTTCTCAAGCATTAGGGTTCGAACACACGAACACCTATACGGATTCTCCTGCACAGTCGCAGATATGTAAATACGACGTTTACTTACCATTTCTCACGCATTAGGGTTCGAACACTCGAACACCTACACGGATTCTCCTGCACCGTGGCAGATACGTAAATACGGCGTTTACTTACCATTTCTCACGCATTTGGGTTGGAACACTCGAACACCTATACGGATTCTCCTGCACAGTGGCAGATATGTAAATACGGCGTTTACTTACCATTTCTCATGCATTAAGGTTCGAACACTCGAACACCTATACAGATTCTCCTGCACAGTGGCAGATAAGTAAATACGACGTTTACTTACCATTTCTCACGCATTACGCTTCGAACACTCGAACACCTATACGGATTCTCCTCCACAGTGGCAGATATGTAAATACGGCGTTTACTTACCATTTCTCATGCATTAGGGATCGAACACTCGAACACCTATACGGATTCTCCTGCATAGTGGCAGATATATAAATACGGCATTTACTTACCATTTCTCACGCATCAGGGTTCGAACACACGAACACCTATACGGATTCTCCTACACAGTGGCAGATATGTAACTACGGCGTTTACTTACCATTTCTCACGTATTAGGGTTTGAACACTCGAACACCTACACGGATTCTCCTGCACAGTGGCAGATATGTAAATACGACGTTTACTTACCATTTCTCATGCATTAGGGTTCGAACACTCGAACACCTATACGGATTCTCCTACACAGTGGCAGATATGTAGATACGGCGTTTACCTACCATTTCTCATGCATTAGGGTTCGAACACTCGAACACCTATACGGATTCTCTTGCACAGTGGCAGATATGTAAATACGGCGTTTACTTACCATTTCTCACGCATGAGGGTTCGAACACTCGAACACCTATACGGATTCTCCTGCACAGTGGCAGATATGTAAATACGGCGTTTACTTACCATTTCTCACGCATTAGGGTTCGAACACACGAACACCTATACGGATTCTCCTATACAGTGGCAGATATGTAAAGACGGCGTTTACTTACCATTTCCCACGCATTAGGGTTCGAACACTCGAACACCTACACGGATTCTCCTGCACAGTGGCAGATATGTAAATACGACGTTTACTTACCATTTCTCATGCATTAGGGTTCGAACACTCGAACACCTATAACACCTATACGGATTCTCCTGCACAGTGGCAGATATGTAAATACGGCGTTTACTTACCATTTCTCAAGCATTAGGGTTCGAACACTCGAACACCTATACGGATTCTCCTGCACTGTGGCAGATATGAAAATACGGCGTTTACTTACCATTTCTCATGCATTAGGGTTCGAACACTCGAACACCTATACAGATTCTCCGGCACAGTGGCAGATATGTAAATACGGCGTTTACTTACCATTTCTCACGCATTAGGGTTCGAACACACGAACACCTATACGGATTCTCCTGCACAGTCGCAGATATGTAAATACGACGTTTACTTACCATTTCTCACGCATTAGGGTTCGAACACTCGAACACCTATACGGATTCTCCTGCACAGTGGCAGATATGTAAATACGGCGTTTACTTACCATTTCTCAGGCATTAGGGTTCGAACACAGGAACACCTACACGGATTCTTCTACACAGTGGCAGATATGTAAATACGGCGTTTACTTACCATTTCTCACGCATTAGGGTTCGAACACTCGAACACCTACACGGATTCTCCTGCACCGTGGCAGATACGTAAATACGGCGTTTACTTACCATTTCTCACGCATTTGGGTTGGAACACTCGAACACCTATACGGATTCTCCTGCACAGTGGTAGATATGTAAATACGGCGCTTACTTACCATTCCTCATGCATTAGGGTTCGAACACTCGAACACCTATACCGATTATCCTACACAGTGGCAGATATGTAAATACGACGTTTACTTACCATTTCTCACGCATTACGCTTCGAACACTCGAACACCTATACGGATTCTCCTGCACAGTGGCAGATATGTAAATACGGCATTTACTTACCATTTCTCACGCATTACGGTTCGAACACACGAACACCTATACGGATTCTCCTACACAGTGGCAGATATGTAAATACGGCGTTTACTTACCATTTCTCACGCATTAGGGTTTGAACACTCGAACACCTACACGGATTCTCCTGCACAGTGGCAGATATGTAAATTCGACGTTTACTTACCATTTCTCACGCATTACGCTTCGAACACTCGAACACCTATACGGATTCTCCTGCACAGTGGCAGATATGTAAATACGGCGTTTACTTACCATTTCTCATGCTTTAGGGTTCGAACTCTCGAACACCTATACGGATTCTCCTGCACAGTGGCAGATATGTAAATACGGCGTTTACTTACCATTTCTCTCGCATTAGGGTTTGAACACTCGAACACGTACACGGATTCTCCTGCACAGTGGCAGATATGTAAATACGGCGTTTACTTACCATTTCTCACGCATTAGGGTTCGAACACTCGAACACCTATACAGATTCTCCTGCACAGTGGCAGATATGTAAATACGGCGTTTACTTACCATTTCTCACGCATTACGCTTCGAACACTCGAACACCTATACGGATTCTCCTGCACTGTGGCAGATATGTAAATACGGCGTTTACTTACCATTTCTCATGCATTAGGGTTCGAACACTCGAACAGCTATACGGATTCTCCTGCACAGTGGCAGATATCTAAATACGGCATTTACTTACCATTTCTCACGCGTTAGGGTTCGAACACACGAACACCTATACGGATTCTCCTACACAGTGGCAGATATGTAAATACGGCGTTTACTTACCATTTCTCACGCATTAGGGTTTGAACACTCGAACACCTACACGGATTCTCCTGCACAGTGGCAGATATATAAATACGACGCTTACTTACCATTTCTCATGCATTAGGGTTCGAACACTCGAACACCTATACGGATTCTCCTGCACAGTGGCAGATATGTAAATACGGCGTTTACCTACCATTTCTCATGCATTAGGGTTCGAACACTCGAACACCTATACGGATTCTCCTGCACAGTGGCAGATATGTAAATACGGCGTTTACTTACCATTTCTCAGGCATTAGGGTTCGAACACACGAACACCTATACGGATTCTCCTACACAGTGGCAGATATGTAAATACGGCGTTTACTTACCATTTCTCACGCATTAGGGTTCGAACACACGAACACCTATACGGATTCTCCTGCACAGTGTCAGATATGTAAATACAGCGTTTACTTACCATTTCCCACGCATTAGGGTTCGAACACACGAACACCTATACGGATTCTCCTGCACAGTGGCAGATATGTAAATACGGCATTTACTTACCATTTCTCACGCATTAGGGTTCGAACACTCGAACACCTATACGGATTCTCCTGCACAGTGGCAGATATGTAAATACGGCGTTTACTTACCATTTCTCACGCATTAGGGTTCGAACACACGAACACCTATACGGATTCTCCTGCACAGTGTCAGATATGTAAATACGGCGTTTACTTACCATTTCTCACGCTTTGGGGTTCGAACACACGAACACCTATACGTATTCTCCTGCACAGTGGTAGATATGCAAATACGACGTTTAGTTACCATTTGTCACGCATTAGGGTTCGAACACACGAACACCTATACGGATTCTCCTACACAGTGGCACATATGTAAATACGGCGTTTACTTACCATTTCTCACGCATTAGGGTTCGAACACACGAACACCTATACGTATTCTCCTGCACAGTGGCAGATATGTAAATACGGCGTTTACTTACCATTTCTCACGCATTACGGTTCGAACACTCGAACACCTATACGGATTCTCCTGCACAGTGGCAGATATGTAAATACGGCGTTTACTTACCATTTCTCAGGCATTAGGGTTCGAACACACGAACACCTATACGGATTCTCCTACACAGTGGCAGATATGTAAATACGGCGTTTACTTACCATTTCTCACGCATTAGGGTTCGAACACTCGAACACCTACACGGAGTCTCCTGCACAGTGGCAGATATGTAAATACGACGTTTACTTACCATTTCTCTTGCATTAGGGTTCGAACACTCGAACACCTATACGGATTCTCCTGCACAGCGGCAGATATGTAAATACGGCGTTTACTTACCATTTCTCATGCATTAGGGTTCGAACACTCGAACACCTATACAGATTCTCCTGCACAGTGGCAGATATGTAAATACGATATTTACTTACCATTTCTCACGCATTACGCTTCGAACACTCGAACACCTATACGGATTCTCCTGCACAGTGGCAGATATGTAAATACGGTGCTTACTTACCATTTCTCATGCATTAGAGTTCGAACACTCGAACACCTAAACCGATTCTCCTACACAGTGGCAGATATGTAAATACGGCGTTTACTTACCATTTCTCACGCATTACGCTTCGAACACCCGAACACCTATACGGATTCTCCTGCACAGTGGCAGATATGTAAATACGGCATTTACTTACCATTTCTCACGCATTAGGGTTCGAACACACGAACACCAATACGGATTCTCCTACACAGCGGCAGATAGGTAAATACGGCTACCATTTCTCACGCATTAGGGTTTGAACACTCGAACACCTACACGGATTCTCCTGCACAGTGGCAGATTTGTAAATTCGACGTTTACTTACCATTTCTCATGCATTAGGGTTCGAACACTCGAACACCTATACGGATTCTCCTGCACAGTGGCAGATATGTAAATACGGCGCTTACTTACCATTCCTCATGCATTAGGGTTCGAACACTCGAACACCTATACCGATTATCCTACACAGTGGCAGATATGTAAATACGACGTTTACTTACCATTTCTCACGCATTACGCTTCGAACACTCGAACACCTATACGGATTCTCCTGCACAGTGGCAGATATGTAAATACGGCATTTACTTACCATTTCTCACGCATTAGGGTTCGAACACACGAACACCTATACGGATTCTCCTACACAGTGGCAGATATGTAAATACGGCGTTTACTTACCATTTCTCACGCATTAGGGTTTGAACACTCGAACACCTACACGGATTCTCCTGCACAGTGGCAGATATGTAAATTCGACGTTTACTTACCATTTCTCACGCATTACGCTTCGAACACTCGAACACCTATACGGATTCTCCTGCACAGTGGCAGATATGTAAATACGGCGTTTACTTACCATTTCTCATGCTTTAGGGTTCGAACACTCGAACACCTATACGGATTCTCCTGCACAGTGGCAGATATGTAAATACGGCGTTTACTTACCATTTCTCTCGCATTAGGGTTCGAACACTCGAACACGTACACGGATTCTCCGGCACAATGGCAGATATATAAATACGACGTTTACTTACCATTTCTCACGCATTAGGGTTCGAACACTCGAACACCTATACGGATTCTCCTGCACAGTGGCAGATATGTAAATACGGCGTTTACTTACCGTTTCTCACGCATTAGGGTTCGAACACACGAACACCTATACGGATTCTCCTGCACAGTGTCAGATATGTAAATACGGCGTTTACTTACCATTTCTCACGCTTTGGGGTTCGAACACACGAACACCTATACGTATTCTCCTGCACAGTGGTAGATATGCAAATACGACGTTTAGTTACCATTTGTCACGCATTAGGGTTCGAACACACGAACACCTATACGGATTCTCCTACACAGTGGCACATTATGTAAATACGGCGTTTACTTACCATTTCTCACGCATTAGGGTTCGAACACACGAACACCTATACGTATTCTCCTGCACAGTGGCAGATATGTAAATACGGCGTTTACTTACCATTTCTCACGCATTACGGTTCGAACACTCGAACACCTATACGGATTCTCCTGCACAGTGGCAGATATCTAAATACAACGTTTACTTACCATTTCTCTTGCATTAGGGTTCGAACACTCGAACACCTATACGGATTCTCCTGCACAGCGGCATATATGTAAATACGGCGTTTACTTACCATTTCTCATGCATTAGGGTTCGAACACTCGAACACCTATACAGATTCTCCTGCACAGTGGCAGATATGTAAATACGGCGTTTACTTACCATTTCTCACGCATTACGCTTTCGAACACTCGAACACCTATACGGATTCTCCTGCACAGTGGCAGGTATGTAAATACGGTGCTTACTTACCCATTTCTCATGCATTAGGGTTCGAACACTCGAACACCTAAACCGATTCTCCTACACAGTGGCAGATATGTAAATACGGCGTTTACTTACCATTTCTCACGCATTACGCTTCGAACACCCGAACACCTATACGGATTCTCCTGCACAGTGGCAGATATGTAAATACGGCATTTACTTACCATTTCTCACGCATTAGGGTTCGAACACACGAACACCAATACGGATTCTCCTACACAGTGGCAGATATGTAAATACGGCGTTTACTTACCATTTCTCACGTATTAGGGTTTGAACACTCGAACACCTACACGGATTCTCCTGCACAGTGCAGATTTGTAAATTCGACGTTTACTTACCATTTCTCATGCATTAGGGTCCGAACACTCGAACACCTATACAGATTCTCCTGCACAGTGGCAGATATGTAAATACGGCGTTTACTTACCATTTCTCACGCATTACGCTTCGAACACTCGAACACCTATACGGATTCTCCTGCACAGTGGCAGATATGTAAATACGGTGCTTACTTACCATTTCTCATGCATTAGGGTTCGAACACTCGAACACCTAAACCGATTCTCCTACACAGTGGCAGATATGTAAATACGGCGTTTTACTTACCATTTCTCACGCATTACGCTCTCGAACACCCGAACACCTATACGGATTCTCCTGCACAGTGGTAGAGATGTAAATACGGCATTTACTTACATTTCTCACGCATTAGGGTTTGAACACTCGAACACCTACACGGATTCTCCTGCACAGTGGCAGATTTGTAAATTCGACGTTTACTTACCATTTCTCATGCATTAGGGTTCGAACACTCGAACACCTATACGGATCTCCTGCACAGTGGCAGATATGTAAATACGGCGTTTACTTACCATTTCTCATCCTTTAGGGTTCGAACTCTCGAACACCTATACGGATTTTCCTGCACAAGCGGCAGATATGTAAATACGGCGTTTACTTACCATTGCTCACGCATTAGGGTTCGAACACACGAACACCTATACGGGATTCTCCTACACAGTGGCAGATATGTAAGTACGGCGTTTACTTACCATATCTCTCGCATTAGGGTTCGAACACTCGAACACCTACACGGATTCTCCTGCACAGTGGCAGATATGTAAATACGAAGTTTACTTACCATTTCTCATGCATTAGGGTTCGAACACTAGAACTCCTATACAGATTCTCCTGCGCAGTGGCAGATATGTAAATACGGCGTTTACTTACCATTTCTCATGCATTAGGGTTCGAACACTCGAACACCTATACGGATTCTCCTGCACAGTGGCAGATATGTAAATACGGCGTTTACTTACCGTTTCTCATGCATTAGGGTTCGAACACACGAACACCTATACGGATTCTCCTACACCGTGGCAGATATGTAAATACGGCGTTTACTTACCATTTCTCACGCATTAGGGTTTGAACACTCAAACACCTACACGGATTCTCCGGCACAGTGGCAGATATATAAATACGACGTTTACTTACCATTTCTCATGCATTAGGGTTCGAACACTCGAACACCTATACGGATTCTCCTGCACAGTGGCAGATATGTAAATACGGCGTTTACCTACCATTTCTCATGCATTGGGGTTCGAACACTCGAACACCTATACGGATTCTCCTGCACAGTGGCAGATATGTAAATACGGCGTTTACTTACCATTTCTCACGCTTTGGGGTTCGAACACACGAACACCTACACGTATTCTCCTGCACAGTGGTAGATATGTAAATACGACGTTTAGGTACCATTTGTCACGCATTAGGGTTCGAACACACGAACACCTATACGGATTCTCCTACACAATGGCACATATGTAAATACGGCGTTTACTTACCATTTCTCACGCATTAGGGTTCGAACACACGAACACCTATACGTATTCTCCTGCACAGTGGCAGATATGTAAATACGGCGTTTACTTACCATTTCTCACGCTTTGGGGTTCGAACACACGAACACCTATACGTATTCTCCTGCACAGTGGTAGATATGTAAATACGACGTTTAGTTACCATTTGTCACGCATTAGGGTTCGAACACACGAACACCTATACGGATTCTCCTACACAGTGGCACATATGTAAATACGGCGTTTTCCTTACCATTGCTCACGCATTAGGGTTCGAACACACGAACACCTATACGGATTCTCCTGCACAGTGTTAGATATGTAAATACGGCGTTTACTTACCATTTCTCACGCATTAGGGTTCGAACACACAAACACCTATACGGATTCTCCTGCACAGTGGCAGATATGTAAATACGGCATTTACTTACCATTTCTCACGCATTAGGGTTCGAACACTCGAACACCTATACGGATTCTCCTGCACAGTGGCAGATATGTAAATACGGCGTTTACTTACCATTTCTCACGCATTAGGGTTCGAAACACACGAACACCTAGACGGATTCTCCTGCACAGTGTCAGATATGTAAATACGGCGTTTACTTACCATTTCTCACGCTTTGGGGTTTCGAACACACGAACACCTATACGTATTCTCCTGCACAGTGGTAGATATGTAAATACGACGTTTAGTTACCATTTGTCACGCATTAGGGTTCGAACACACGAACACCTATACGGATTCTCCTACACAGTGGCACATATGTAAATACGGCGTTTACTTGCCATTTCTCACGCATTAGGGTTCGAACACACGAACACCTATACGTATTCTCCTGCACAGTGGCAGATATGTAAATACGGCGTTTACTTACCATTTCTCACGCATTACGGTTCGAACACTCGAACACCTATACGGATTCTCCTGCATAGTGGCAGATATGTAAATACGGCGTTTACTTACCATTTCTCAGGCATTAGGGTTCGAACACACGAACACCTATACGGATTCTCCTACACAGTGGCAGATATGTAAATACGGCGTTTACTTACCATTTCTCACGCATTAGGGTTCGAACACTCGAACACCTACACGGAGTCTCCTGCACAGTGGCAGATATGTAAATACGACGTTTACTTACCATTTCTCATGCATTAGGGTTCGAACACTCGAACACCTATACGGATTCTCCTGCACAGCGGCAGATATGTAAATACGGCGTTTACTTACCATTTCTCATGCATTAGGGTTCGAACACTCGAACACCTATACAGATTCTCCTGCACAGTGGCAGATATGTAAATACGGCGTTTACTTACCATTTCTCACGCATTACGCATCGAACACTCGAACACCTATACGGATTCTCCTACACAGTGGCAGATATGTAAATACGGTGCTTACTTACCATTTCTCATGCATTAGGGTTCGAACACTCGAACACCTAAACCGATTCTCCTGCACAGTGGCAGATATGTAAATACGGCGTTTTACTTACCATTTCTCACGCATTACGCTTCGAACACCCGAACACCTATACGGATTCTCCTGCACAGTGGCAGATATGTAAATACGGCATTTACTTACCATTTCTCACGCATTAGGGTTCGAACACACGAACACCAATACGGATTCTCCTACACAGTGGCAGATATGTAAATACGGCGTTTACTTACCATTTCTCACGCATTAGGGTTTGAACACTCGAACACCTACACGGATTCTCCTGCACAGTGGCAGATTTGTAAATTCGACGTTTACTTACCATTTCTCATGCATTAGGGTTCGAACACTCGAACACCTATACGGATTCTCCTGCACAGTGGCAGATATGTAAATACGGCGTTTTCTTACCATTTCTCATCCTTTAGGGTTCGAACACTCGAACACCTATACGGATTTTCCTGCACAGTGGCAGATATGTAAATACGGCGTTTACTTACCATTGCTCACGCATTAGGGTTCGAACACACGAACACCTATACGGATTCTCCTACACAGTGGCAGATATGTAAGTACGGCGTTTACTTACCATTTCTCTCGCATTAGGGTTCGAACACTCGAACACCTACACGGATTCTCCTGCACAGTGGCAGATATGTAAATACGACGTTTACTTACCATTTCTCATGCATTAGGGTTCGAACACTAGAACTCCTATACAGATTCTCCTGCACAGTGGCAGATATGTAAATACGGCGTTTACTTACCATTTCTCATGCATTAGGGTTCGAACACTCGAACACCTATACGGATTCTCCAGCACAGTGGCAGATATGTAAATACGGCGTTTACTTACCATTTCTCATGCATTAGGGTTCGAACACTCGAACACCTATACAGATTCTCCTGCACAGTGGCAGATATGTAAATACGGCGTTTACTTACCATTTCTCACGCATTAGGGTTCGAACAGTCGAACACCTATACGGATTCTCCTGCACAGTGGCAGATATGTAAATACGGCGTTTACTTACCATTTCTCATGCATTAGGGTTCGAACACACGAACACCTATACGGATTCTCCTGCACAGTGTCAGATATGTAAATACGGCGTTTACTTACCATTTCTCACGCTTTGGGGTTCGAACACACGAACACCTATACGTATTCTCCTGCACAGTGGTAGATATGCAAATACGACGTTTAGTTACCATTTGTCACGCATTAGGGTTCGAACACACGAACACCTATACGGATTCTCCTACACAGTGGCACATATGTAATACGGCGTTTACTTACCATTTCTCACGCATTAGGGTTCGAACACACGAACACCTATACGTATTCTCCTGCACAGTGGCAGATATGTAAATACGGCGTTTACTTACCATTTCTCACGCATTACGGTTCGAACACTCGAACACCTATACGGATTCTCCTGCACAGTGGCAGATATGTAAATACGGCGTTTACTTACCATTTCTCATGCATTAGGGTTCGAACACACGAACACCTATACGGATTCTCCTGCACAGTGTCAGATATGTAAATACGGCGTTTACTTACCATTTCTCACGCTTTGGGGTTCGAACACACGAACACCTATACGTATTCTCCTGCACAGTGGTAGATATGCAAATACGACGTTTAGTTACCATTTGTCACGCATTAGGGTTCGAACACACGAACACCTATACGGATTCTCCTACACAGTGGCAGATATGTAAGTACGGCATTTACTTACCATATCTCTCGCATTAGGGTTCGAACACTCGAACACCTACACGGATTCTCCTGCACAGTGGCAGATATGTAAATACGAAGTTTACTTACCATTTCTCATGCATTAGGCTTCGAACACTAGAACTCCTATACAGATTCTCCTGCGCAGTGGCAGATATGTAAATACGGCGTTTACTTACCATTTCTCATGCATTAGGGTTCGAACACTCGAACACCTATACGGATTCTCCTGCACAGTGGCAGATATGTAAATACGGCGTTTACTTACCATTACTCATGCATTAGGGTTCGAACACACGAACACCTATACGGATTCTCCTACACCGTGGCAGATATGTAAATACGGCGTTTACTTACCATTTCTCACGCATTAGGGTTTGAACACTCAAACACCTACACAGATTCTCCGGCACAGTGGCAGAGATATAAATACGACGTTTACTTACCATTTCTCATGCATTAGGGTTCGAACACTCGAACACCTATACGGATTCTCCTGCACAGTGGCAGATATGTAAATACGGCGTTTACCTACCATTTCTCATGCATTAGGGTTCGAACACTCGAACACCTATACGGATTCTCCTGCACAGTGGCAGATATGTAAATACGGCGTTTACTTACCATTTCTCACGCTTTGGGGTTCGAACACACGAACACCTACACGTATTCTCCTGCACAGTGGTAGATATGTAAATACGACGTTTAGTTACCATTTGTCACGCATTAGGGTTCGAACACACGAACACCTATACGGATTCTCCTACACAGTGGCACATATGTAAATACGGCGTTTACTTACCATTTCTCACGCATTAGGGTTCGAACACACGAACACCTATACGTATTCTCCTGCATAGTGGCAGATATGTAAATACGGCATTTACTTACCATTTCTCACGCTTTGGGGTTCGAACACACGAACACCTATACGTATTCTCCTGCACAGTGGTAGATATGTAAATACGACGTTTAGTTACCATTTGTCACGCATTAGGGTTCGAACACACGAACACCTATACGGATTCTCCTACACAGTGGCACATATGTAAATACGGCGTTTACTTACCATTGCTCACGCATTAGGGTTCGAACACACGAACACCTATACGGATTCTCCTGCACAGTGTCAGATATGTAAATACAGCATTTACTTACCATTTCTCACGCATTAGGGTTCGAACACACGAACACCTATACGGATTCTCCTGCACAGTGGCAGATATGTAAATACGGCATTTACTTACCATTTCTCACGCATTAGGGTTCGAACACTCGAACACCTATACGGATTCTCCTGCACAGTGGCAGATATGTAAATACGGCGTTTACTTACCATTTCTCACGCATTAGGGTTCGAACACACGAACACCTATACGGATTCTCCTGCACAGTGTCAGATATGTAAATACGGCGTTTACTTACCATTTCTCACGCTTTGGGGTTCGAACACACGAACACCTATACGTATTCTCCTGCACAGTGGTAGATATGTAAATACGACGTTTAGTTACCATTTGTCACGCATTAGGGTTCGAACACACGAACACCTATACGGATTCTCCTACACAGTGGCACATTTGTAAATACGGCGTTTACTTACCATTTCTCACGCATTAGGGTTCGAACACACGAACACCTATACGTATTCTCCTGCACAGTGGCAGATATGTAAATACGGCGTTTACTTACCATTTCTCACGCATTACGGTTCGAACACTCGAACACCTATACGGATTCTCCTGCATAGTGGCAGATATGTAAATACGGCGTTTACTTACCATTTCTCAGGCATTAGGGTTCGAACACACGAACACCTATACGGATTCTCCTACACAGTGGCAGATATGTAAATACGGCGTTTACTTACCATTTCTCACGCATTAGGGTTCGAACACTCGAACACCTACACGGAGTCTCCTGCACAGTGGCAGATATGTAAATACGACGTTTACTTGCCATTTCTCATGCATTAGGGTTCGAACACTCGAACACCTATACGGATTCTCCTGCACAGCGGCAGATATGTAAATACGGCGTTTACTTACCATTTCTCATGCATTAGGGTTCGAACACTCGAACACCTATACAGATTCTCCTGCACAGTGGCAGATATGTAAATACGGCGTTTACTTACCATTTCTCACGCATTACGCTTCGAACACTCGAACACCTATACGGATTCTCCTGCACAGTGGCAGATATGTAAATACGGTGCTTACTTACCATTTCTCATGCATTAGGGTTCGAACACTCGAACACCTAAACCGATTCTCCTGCACAGTGGCAGATATGTAAATACGGCGTTTACTTACCATTTCTCACGCATTAGGGTTCGAACAGTCGAACACCTATACGGATTCTCCTGCACAGTGGCAGATATGTAAATACGGCGTTTACTTACCATTTCTCATGCATTAGGGTTCGAACACACGAACACCTATACGGATTCTCCTGCACAGTGTCAGATATGTAAATACGGCGTTTACTTACCATTTCTCATGCATTAGGGTTCGAACACTAGAACTCCTATACAGATTCTCCTGCACAGTGGCAGATATGTAAATACGGCGTTTACTTACCATTTCTCATGCATTAGGGTTCGAACACTCGAACACCTATACGGATTCTCCAGCACAGTGGCAGATATGTAAATACGGCGTTTACTTACCATTTCTCATGCATTAGGGTTCGAACACTCGAACACCTATACAGATTCTCCTGCACAGTGGCAGATATGTAAATACGGCGTTTACTTACCATTTCTCACGCATTAGGGTTCGAACAGTCGAACACCTATACGGATTCTCCTGCACAGTGGCAGATATGTAAATACGGCGTTTACTTACCATTTCTCATGCATTAGGGTTCGAACACACGAACACCTATACGGATTCTCCTGCACAGTGTCAGATATGTAAATACGGCGTTTACTTACCATTTCTCACGCTTTGGGGTTCGAACACACGAACACCTATACGTATTCTCCTGCACAGTGGTAGATATGCAAATACGACGTTTAGTTACCATTTGTCACGCATTAGGGTTCGAACACACGAACACCTATACGGATTCTCCTACACAGTGGCACATATGTAAATACGGCGTTTACTTACCATTTCTCACGCATTAGGGTTCGAACACACGAACACCTATACGTATTCTCCTGCACAGTGGCAGATATGTAAATACGGCGTTTACTTACCATTTCTCACGCATTACGGTTCGAACACTCGAACACCTATACGGATTCTCCTGCACAGTGGCAGATATGTAAATACGGCGTTTACTTACCATTTCTCATGCATTAGGGTTCGAACACACGAACACCTATACGGATTCTCCTGCACAGTGTCAGATATGTAAATACGGCGTTTACTTACCATTTCTCACGCTTTGGGGTTCGAACACACGAACACCTATACGTATTCTCCTGCACAGTGGTAGATATGCAAATACGACGTTTAGTTACCATTTGTCACGCATTAGGGTTCGAACACACGAACACCTATACGGATTCTCCTACACAGTGGCAGATATGTAAGTACGGCATTTACTTACCATATCTCTCGCATTAGGGTTCGAACACTCGAACACCTACACGGATTCTCCTGCACAGTGGCAGATATGTAAATACGAAGTTTACTTACCATTTCTCATGCATTAGGGTTCGAACACTAGAACTCCTATACAGATTCTCCTGCGCAGTGGCAGATATGTAAATACGGCGTTTACTTACCATTTCTCATGCATTAGGGTTCGAACACTCGAACACCTATACGGATTCTCCTGCACAGTGGCAGATATGTAAATACGGCGTTTACTTACCATTACTCATGCATTAGGGTTCGAACACACGAACACCTATACGGATTCTCCTACACCGTGGCAGATATGTAAATACGGCGTTTACTTACCATTTCTCACGCATTAGGGTTTGAACACTCAAACACCTACACGGATTCTCCGGCACAGTGGCAGAGATATAAATACGACGTTTACTTACCATTTCTCATGCATTAGGGTTCGAACACTCGAACACCTATACGGATTCTCTTGCACAGTGGCAGATATGTAAATACGGCGTTTACCTACCATTTCTCATGCATTAGGGTTCGAACACTCGAACACCTATACGGATTCTCCTGCACAGTGGCAGATATGTAAATACGGCGTTTACTTACCATTTCTCACGCTTTGGGGTTCGAACACACGAACACCTACACGTATTCTCCTGCACAGTGGTAGATATGTAAATACGACGTTTAGTTACCATTTGTCACGCATTAGGGTTCGAACACACGAACACCTATACGGATTCTCCTACACAGTGGCACATATGTAAATACGGCGTTTACTTACCATTTCTCACGCATTAGGGTTCGAACACACGAACACCTATACGTATTCTCCTGCATAGTGGCAGATATGTAAATACGGCATTTACTTACCATTTCTCACGCTTTGGGGTTCGAACACACGAACACCTATACGTATTCTCCTGCACAGTGGTAGATATGTAAATACGACGTTTAGTTACCATTTGTCACGCATTAGGGTTCGAACACACGAACACCTATACGGATTCTCCTACACAGTGGCACATATGTAAATACGGCGTTTACTTACCATTGCTCACGCATTAGGGTTCGAACACACGAACACCTATACGGATTCTCCTGCACAGTGTCAGATATGTAAATACAGCATTTACTTACCATTTCTCACGCATTAGGGTTCGAACACACGAACACCTATACGGATTCTCCTGCACAGTGGCAGATATGTAAATACGGCATTTACTTACCATTTCTCACGCATTAGGGTTCGAACACTCGAACACCTATACGGATTCTCCTGCACAGTGGCAGATATGTAAATACGGCGTTTACTTACCATTTCTCACGCATTAGGGTTCGAACACACGAACACCTATACGGATTCTCCTGCACAGTGTCAGATATGTAAATACGGCGTTTACTTACCATTTCTCACGCTTTGGGGTTCGAACACACGAACACCTATACGTATTCTCCTGCACAGTGGTAGATATGTAAATACGACGTTTAGTTACCATTTGTCACGCATTAGGGTTCGAACACACGAACACCTATACGGATTCTCCTACACAGTGGCACATATGTAAATACGGCGTTTACTTACCATTTCTCACGCATTAGGGTTCGAACACACGAACACCTATACGTATTCTCCTGCACAGTGGCAGATATGTAAATACGGCGTTTACTTACCATTTCTCACGCATTACGGTTCGAACACTCGAACACCTATACGGATTCTCCTGCATAGTGGCAGATATGTAAATACGGCGTTTACTTACCATTTCTCAGGCATTAGGGTTCGAACACACGAACACCTATACGGATTCTCCTACACAGTGGCAGATATGTAAATACGGCGTTTACTTACCATTTCTCACGCATTAGGGTTCGAACACTCGAACACCTACACGGAGTCTCCTGCACAGTGGCAGATATGTAAATACGACGTTTACTTGCCATTTCTCATGCATTAGGGTTCGAACACTCGAACACCTATACGGATTCTCCTGCACAGCGGCAGATATGTAAATACGGCGTTTACTTACCATTTCTCATGCATTAGGGTTCGAACACTCGAACACCTATACAGATTCTCCTGCACAGTGGCAGATATGTAAATACGGCGTTTACTTACCATTTCTCACGCATTACGCTTCGAACACTCGAACACCTATACGGATTCTCCTGCACAGTGGCAGATATGTAAATACGGTGCTTACTTACCATTTCTCATGCATTAGGGTTCGAACACTCGAACACCTAAACCGATTCTCCTGCACAGTGGCAGATATGTAAATACGGCGTTTACTTACCATTTCTCACGCATTACGCTTCGAACACCCGAACACCTATACGGATTCTCCTGCACAGTGGCAGATATGTAAATACGGCATTTACTTACCATTTCTCACGCATTAGGGTTCGAACACACGAACACCAATACGGATTCTCCTACACAGTGGCAGATATGTAAATACGGCGTTTACTTACCATTTCTCACGCATTAGGGTTTGAACACTCGAACACCTACACGGATTCTCCTGCACAGTGGCAGATTTGTAAATTCGACGTTTACTTACCATTTCTCATGCATTAGGGTTCGAACACTCGAACACCTATACGGATTCTCCTGCACAGTGGCAGATATGTAAATACGGCGTTTTCTTACCATTTCTCATCCTTTAGGGTTCGAACACTCGAACACCTATACGGATTTTCCTGCACAGTGGCAGATATGTAAATACGGCGTTTACTTACCATTGCTCACGCATTAGGGTTCGAACACACGAACACCTATACGGATTCTCCTACACAGTGGCAGATATGTAAATACGGCGTTCACTTACCATTTCTCACGCATTAGGGTTTGAACACTCAAACACCTACACGGATTCTCCGGCACAGTGGCAGATATATAAATACGACGTTTACTTACCATTTCTCATGCATTAGGGTTCGAACACTCGAACACCTATACGGATTCTCCTGCACAGTGGCAGATATGTAAATACGGCGTTTACCTACCATTTCTCATGCATTAGGGTTCGAACACTCGAACACCTATACGGATTCTCCTGCACAGTGGCAGATATGTAAATACGGCGTTTACTTACCATTTCTCACGCTTTGGGGTTCGAACACACGAACACCTACACGTATTCTCCTGCACAGTGGTAGATATGTAAATACGACGTTTAGTTACCATTTGTCACGCATTAGGGTTCGAACACACGAACACCTATACGGATTCTCCTACACAGTGGCACATATGTAAATACGGCGTTTACTTACCATTTCTCACGCATTAGGGTTCGAACACACGAACACCTATACGTATTCTCCTGCACAGTGGCAGATATGTAAATACGGCGTTTACTTACCATTTCTCACGCATTGGGGTTCGAACACACGAACACCTATACGTATTCTCCTGCACAGTGGTAGATATGTAAATACGACGTTTAGTTACCATTTGTCACGCATTAGGGTTCGAACACACGAACACCTATACGGATTCTCCTACACAGTGGCACATATGTAAATACGGCGTTTACTTACCATTGCTCACGCATTAGGGTTCGAACACACGAACACCTATACGGATTCTCCTGCACAGTGTCAGATATGTAAATACAGCGTTTACTTACCATTTCTCACGCATTAGGGTTCGAACACACGAACACCTATACGGATTCTCCTGCACAGTGGCAGATATGTAAATACGGCATTTACTTACCATTTCTCACGCATTAGGGTTCGAACACTCGAACACCTATACGGATTCTCCTGCACAGTGGCAGATATGTAAATACGGCGTTTACTTACCATTTCTCACGCATTAGGGTTCGAACACACGAACACCTATACGGATTCTCCTGCACAGTGTCAGATATGTAAATACGGCGTTTACTTACCATTTCTCACGCTTTGGGGTTCGAACACACGAACACCTATACGTATTCTCCTGCACAGTGGTAGATATGTAAATACGACGTTTAGTTACCATTTGTCACGCATTAGGGTTCGAACACACGAACACCTATACGGATTCTCCTACACAGTGGCACATATGTAAATACGGCGTTTACTTACCATTTCTCACGCATTAGGGTTCGAACACACGAACACCTATACGTATTCTCCTGCACAGTGGCAGATATGTAAATACGGCGTTTACTTACCATTTCTCACGCATTACGGTTCGAACACTCGAACACCTATACGGATTCTCCTGCATAGTGGCAGATATGTAAATACGGCGTTTACTTACCATTTCTCAGGCATTAGGGTTCGAACACACGAACACCTATACGGATTCTCCTACACAGTGGCAGATATGTAAATACGGCGTTTACTTACCATTTCTCACGCATTAGGGTTCGAACACTCGAACACCTACACGGAGTCTCCTGCACAGTGGCAGATATGTAAATACGACGTTTACTTACCATTTCTCATGCATTAGGGTTCGAACACTCGAACACCTATACGGATTCTCCTGCACAGCGGCAGATATGTAAATACGGCGTTTACTTACCATTTCTCATGCATTAGGGTTCGAACACTCGAACACCTATACAGATTCTCCTGCACAGTGGCAGATATGTAAATACGGCGTTTACTTACCATTTCTCACGCATTACGCTTCGAACACTCGAACACCTATACGGATTCTCCTGCACAGTGGCAGATATGTAAATACGGTGCTTACTTACCATTTCTCATGCATTAGGGTTCGAACACTCGAACACCTAAACCGATTCTCCTGCACAGTGGCAGATATGTAAATACGGCGTTTACTTACCATTTCTCACGCATTACGCTTCGAACACCCGAACACCTATACAGATTCTCCTGCACAGTGGCAGATATGTAAATACGGCATTTACTTACCATTTCTCACGCATTAGGGTTCGAACACACGAACACCAATACGGATTCTCCTACACAGTGGCAGATATGTAAATACGGCGTTTACTTACCATTTCTCACGCATTAGGGTTTGAACACTCGAACACCTACACGGATTCTCCTGCACAGTGGCAGATTTGTAAATTCGACGTTTACTTACCATTTCTCATGCATTAGGGTTCGAACACTCGAACACCTATACGGATTCTCCTGCACAGTGGCAGATATGTAAATACGGCGTTTTCTTACCATTTCTCATCCTTTAGGGTTCGAACACTCGAACACCTATACGGATTTTCCTGCACAGTGGCAGATATGTAAATACGGCGTTTACTTACCATTGCTCACGCATTAGGGTTCGAACACACGAACACCTATACGGATTCTCCTACACAGTGGCAGATATGTAAGTACGGCGTTTACTTACCATTTCTCTCGCATTAGGGTTTGAACACTCGAACACCTACACGGATTCTCCTGCACAGTGGCAGATATGTAAATACGACGTTTACTTACCATTTCTCATGCATTAGGGTTCGAACACTAGAACTCCTATACAGATTCTCCTGCACAGTGGCAGATATGTAAATACGGCGTTTACTTACCATTTCTCATGCATTAGGGTTCGAACACTCGAACACCTATACGGATTCTCCTGCACAGTGGCAGATATGTAAATACGGCGTTTACTTACCATTTCTCATGCATTAGGGTTCGAACACTCGAACACCTATACAGATTCTCCTGCACAGTGGCAGATATGTAAATACGGCGTTTACTTACCATTTCTCACGCATTAGGGTTCGAACAGTCGAACACCTATACGGATTCTCCTGCACAGTGGCAGATATGTAAATACGGCGTTTACTTACCATTTCTCATGCATTAGGGTTCGAACACACGAACACCTATACGGATTCTCCTGCACAGTGTCAGATATGTAAATACGGCGTTTACTTACCATTTCTCACGCTTTGGGGTTCGAACACACGAACACCTATACGTATTCTCCTGCACAGTGGTAGATATGCAAATACGACGTTTAGTTACCATTTGTCACGCATTAGGGTTCGAAACACAACGAACACCTATACGGATTCTCCTACACAGTGGCACATATGTAAATACGGCGTTTACTTACCATTTCTCACGCATTAGGGTTCGAACACACGAACACCTATACGTATTCTCCTGCACAGTGGCAGATATGTAAATACGGCGTTTACTTACCATTTCTCACGCATTACGGTTCGAACACTCGAACACCTATACGGATTCTCCTGCACAGTGGCAGATATGTAAATACGGCGTTTACTTACCATTTCTCAGGCATTAGGGTTCGAACACACGAACACCTATACGGATTCTCCTACACAGTGGCAGATATGTAAATACGGCGTTTACTTACCATTTCTCACGCATTAGGGTTCGAACACTCGAACACCTACACGGAGTCTCCTGCACAGGGGCAGATATGTAAATACGACGTTTACTTACCATTTCTCTTGCATTAGGGTTCGAACACTCGAACACCTATACGGATTCTCCTGCACAGCGGCAGATATGTAAATACGGCGTTTACTTACCATTTCTCATGCATTAGGGTTCGAACACTCGAACACCTATACCGATTCTCCTGCACAGTGGCAGATATGTAAATACGGCGTTTACTTACCATTTCTCACGCATTACGCTTCGAACACTCGAACACCTATACGGATTCTCCTGCACAGTGGCAGATATGTAAATACGGTGCTTACTTACCATTTCTCATGCATTAGGGTTCGAACACTCGAACACCTAAACCGATTCTCCTACACAGTGGCAGATATGTAAATACGGCGTTTACTTACCATTTCTCACGCATTACGCTTCGAACACCCGAACACCTATACGGATTCTCCTGCACAGTGGCAGATATGTAAATACGGCATTTACTTACCATTTCTCACGCATTAGGGTTCGAACACACGAACACCAATACGGATTCTCCTACACAGTGCCAGATATGTAAATACGGCGTTTACTTAACATTTCTCACGCATTAGGGTTTGAACACTCGAACACCTACACGGATTCTCCTGCACAGTGGCAGATTTGTAAATTCGACGTTTACTTACCATTTCTCACGCATTAGGGTTCGAACACTCGAACACCTATACGGATTCTCCTGCACAGTGGCAGATATGTAAATACGGCGCTTACTTACCATTCCTCATGCATTAGGGTTCGAACACTCGAACACCTATACCGATTATCCTACACAGTGGCAGATATGTAAATACGACGTTTACTTACCATTTCTCACGCATTACGCTTCGAACACACGAACACCTATACGGATTCTCCTGCACAGTGGCAGATATGTAAATACGGCATTTACTTAC
Organism: Camellia granthamiana; assembly: GCA_036172215.1. NCBI lineage: Eukaryota > Viridiplantae > Streptophyta > Magnoliopsida > Ericales > Theaceae > Camellia > Camellia granthamiana. The sequence continues at coordinate 91,140 of JAXFYN010000689.1, forward strand.
CATTTCTCACGCATTAGGGTTCGAACACACGAACACCTATACGGATTCTCCTACACAGTGGCAGATATGTAAATACGGCGTTTACTTACCATTTCTCACGCATTAGGGTTTGAACACTCGAACACCTACACGGATTCTCCTGCACAGTGGCAGATATGTAAATTCGACGTTTACTTACCATTTCTCACGCATTACGCTTCGAACACTCGAACACCTATACGGATTCTCCTGCACAGTGGCAGATATGTAAATACGGCGTTTACTTACCATTTCTCATGCTTTAGGGTTCGAACACTCGAACACCTATACGGATTCTCCTGCACAGTGGCAGATATGTAAATACGGCGTTTACTTACCATTTCTCTCGCATTAGGGTTCGAACACTCGAACACGTACACGGATTCTCCTGCACAGTGGCAGATATGTAAATACGACGTTTACTTACCATTTCTCACGCATTAGGGTTCGAACACTCGAACACCTATACGGATTCTCCTGCACAGTGGCAGATATGTAAATACGGCGTTTACTTACCATTTCTCACGCATTAGGGTTCGAACACACGAACACCTATACGTATTCTCCTGCACAGTGGCAGATATGTAAATACGGCGTTTACTTACCATTTCTCACGCATTACGGTTCGAACACTCGAACACCTATACGGATTCTCCTGCACAGTGGCAGATATGTAAATACGGCGTTTACTTACCATTTCTCACGCATTACGCTTCGAACACTCGAACACCTATACGGATTCTCCTGCACAGTGGCAGATATGTAAATACGATGCTTACTTACCATTTCTCATGCATTAGGGTTCGAACACTCGAACACCTAAACCGATTCTCCTACACAGTGGCAGATATGTAAATACGGCGTTTACTTACCATTTCTCACGCATTACGCTTCGAACACCCGAACACCTATACGGATTCTCCTGCACAGTGGCAGATATGTAAATACGGCATTTACTTACCATTTCTCACGCATTAGGGTTTGAACACTCGAACACCTACACGGATTCTCATGCATTAGGGTTCGAACACTCGAACACCTATACGGATTCTCCTGCACAGTGGCAGATATGTAAATACGTCGTTTACTTACCATTTCTCATCCTTTAGGGTTCGAACTCTCGAACACCTATACGGATTTTCCTGCACAGTGGCAGATATGTAAATACGGCGTTTACTTACCATTGCTCACGCATTAGGGTTCGAACACACGAACACCTATACGGATTCTCCTACACAGTGGCAGATATGTAAGTACGGCGTTTACTTACCATATCTCTCGCATTAGGGTTCGAACACTCGAACACCTACACGGATTCTCCTGCACAGTGGCAGATATGTAAATACGAAGTTTACTTACCATTTCTCATGCATTAGGGTTCGAACACTAGAACTCCTATACAGATTCTCCTGCGCAGTGGCAGATATGTAAATACGGCGTTTACTTACCATTTCTCATGCATTAGGGTTCGAAAACTCGAACACCTATACGGATTCTCCTGCACAGTGGCAGATATGTAAATACGGCGTTTACTTTCCATTTCTCATGCATTAGGGTTCGAACACACGAACACCTATACGGATTCTCCTACACCGTGGCAGATATGTAAATACGGCGTTTACTTACCATTTCTCACGCATTAGGGTTTGAACACTCAAACACCTACACGGATTCTCCGGCACAGTGGCAGATATATAAATACGACGTTTACTTACCATTTCTCATGCATTAGGGTTCGAACACTCGAACACCTATACGGATTCTCCTGCACAGTGGCAGATATGTAAATACGGCGTTTACCTACCATTTCTCATGCATTAGGGTTCAAACACTCGAACACCTATACGGATTCTCCTGCACAGTGGCAGATGTGTAAATATGGCGTTTACTTTCCATTTCTCACGCATGAGGGTTCGAACACACGAACACCTATACGGATTCTCATACACAGTGTCAGATATGTGAATACGGCGTTTACTTACCATTTCTCACGCTTTGGGATTCGAACACACGAACACCTATACGTATTCTCCTGCACAGTGGTAGATATGTAAATACGACGTTTAGTTACCATTTGTCACGCATTAGGGTTCGAACACACGAACACCTATACGGATTCTCCTACATAGTGGCACATATGTAAATACGGCGTTTACTTACCATTTCTCACGCATTAGGGTTCGAACACACGAACACCTATACGTATTCTCCTGCACATGGGCAGATATGTAAATACGGCGTCTACTTACCATTTCTCACGCTTTGGGGTTCGAACACACGAACACCTATACGTATTCTCCTGCACAGTGGTAGATATGTAAATACGACGTTTAGTTACCATTTGTCACGCATTAGGGTTCGAACACACGAACACCTATACGGATTCTCCTACACAGTGGCACATATGTAAATACGGCGTTTACTTACCATTGCTCACGCATTAGGGTTCGAACACACGAACACCTATACGGATTCTCCTGCACAGTGTCAGATATGTAAATACAGCGTTTACTTACCATTTCTCACGCATTAGGGTTCGAACACACGAACACCTATACGGATTCTCCTGCACAGTGGCAGATATGTAAATACGGCATTTACTTACCATTTCTCACGCATTAGGGTTCGAACACTCGAACACCTATACGGATTCTCCTGCACAGTGGCAGATATGTAAATACGGCGTTTACTTACCATTTCTCACGCATTAGCGTTCGAACACACGAACACCTATACGGATTCTCCTGCACAGTGTCAGATATGTAAATACGGCGTTTACTTACCATTTCTCACGCTTTGGGGTTCGAACACACGAACACCTATACGTATTCTCCTGCACAGTGGTAGATATGTAAATACGACGTTTAGTTACCATTTGTCACGCATTAGGGTTCGAACACACGAACACCTATACGGATTCTCCTACACAGTGGCACATATGTAAATACGGCGTTTACTTACCATTTCTCACGCATTAGGGTTCGAACACACGAACACCTATACGTATTCTCCTGCACAGTGGCAGATATGTAAATACGGCGTTTACTTACCATTTCTCACGCATTACGGTTCGAACACTCGAACACCTATACGGATTCTCCTGCACAGTGGCAGATATGTAAATACGGCGTTTACTTACCATTTCTCAGGCATTAGGGTTCGAACACACGAACACCTATACGGATTCTCCTACACAGTGGCAGATATGTAAATACGGCGTTTACTTACCATTTCTCACGCACTAGGGTTCGAACACTCGAACACCTACACGGAGTCTCCTGCACAGTGGCAGATATGTAAATACGACGTTTACTTACCATTTCTCATGCATTAGGGTTCGAACACTCGAACACCTATACGGATTCTCCTGCACAGCGGCAGATATGTAAATACGGCGTTTACTTACCATTTCTCATGCATTAGGGTTCGAACACTCGAACACCTATACAGATTCTCCTGCACAGTGGCAGATATGTAAATACGGCGTTTACTTACCATTTCTCACGCATTACGCTTCGAACACTCGAACACCTATGCGGATTCTCCTACACAGTGGCAGATATGTAAATACGGTGCTTACTTACCATTTCTCATGCATTACGGTTCGAACACTCGAACACCTAAACCGATTCTCCTGCATAGTGGCAGATATGTAAATACGGCGTTTACTTACCATTTCTCACGCATTACGCTTCGAACACCCGAACACCTATACGGATTCTCCTGCACAGTGGCAGATATGTAAATACGGCATTTACTTACCATTTCTCACGCATTAGGGTTCGAACACACGAACACCAATACGGATTCTCCTACACAGTGGCAGATATGTAAATACGGCGTTTACTTACCATTTCTCACGCATTAGGGTTTGAACACTCGAACACCTACACGGATTCTCCTGCACAGTGGCAGATTTGTAAATTCGACGTTTACTTACCATTTCTCATGCATTAGGGTTCGAACACTCGAACACCTATACGGATTCTCCTGCACAGTGGCAGATATGTAAATACGGCGTTTTCTTACCATTTCTCATCCTTTAGGGTTCGAACACTCGAACACCTATACGGATTTTCCTGCACAGTGGCAGATATGTAAATACGGCGTTTACTTACCATTGCTCACGCATTAGGGTTCGAACACACGAACACCTATACGGATTCTCCTACACAGTGGCAGATATGTAAGTACGGCGTTTACTTACCATTTCTCTCGCATTAGGGTTCGAACACTCGAACACCTACACGGATTCTCCTGCACAGTGGCAGATATGTAAATACGACGTTTACTTACCATTTCTCATGCATTAGGGTTCGAACACTAGAACTCCTATACAGATTCTCCTGCACAGTGGCAGATATGTAAATACGGCGTTTACTTACCATTTCTCACGCATTAGGGTTCGAACACTCGAACACCTATACGGATTCTCCTGCACAGTGGCAGATATGTAAATACGGCGTTTACTTACCATTTCTCATGCATTAGGGTTCGAACACACGAACACCTATACGGATTCTCCTGCACAGTGTCAGATATGTAAATACGGCGTTTACTTACCATTTCTCACGCTTTGGGGTTCGAACACACGAACACCTATACGTATTCTCCTGCACAGTGGTAGATATGCAAATACGACGTTTAGTTACCATTTGTCACGCATTAGGGTTCGAACACACGAACACCTATACGGATTCTCCTACACAGTGGCACATATGTAAATACGGCGTTTACTTACCATTTCTCACGCATTAGGGTTCGAACACACGAACACCTATACGTATTCTCCTGCACAGTGGCAGATATGTAAATACGGCGTTTACTTACCATTTCTCACGCATTACCGGTTCGAACACTAGAACACCTATACGGATTCTCCTGCACAGTGGCAGATATGTAAATACGGCGTTTACTTACCATTTCTCAGGCATTAGTGTTCGAACACACGAACACCTATACGGATTCTCCTACACAGTGGCAGATATGTAAATACGGCGTTTACTTACCGTTTCTCACGCATTAGGGTTCGAACACTAGAACACCTACACGGAGTCTCCTGGACAGTGGCAGATATGTAAATACGACGTTTACTTACCATTTCTCTGGCATTAGGGTTCGAACACTCGAACACCTATACGGATTCTCCTGCACAGTGGCAGATATGTAAATACGGCGTTTACTTACCATTTCTCTCGCATTACGGTTCGAACACTCGAACACGTACACGGATTCTCCTGCACAGTGGCAGATATGTAAATACGACGTTTACTTACCATTTCTCACGCATTAGGGTTCGAACACTCGAACACCTATACGGATTCTCCTGCACAGTGGCAGATATGTAAATACGGCGTTTACTTACAATTTCTCACGCATTAGGGTTCGAACACACGAACACCTATACGGATTCTCCTACATAGTGGCACATATGTAAATACGGCGTTTACTTACCATTTCTCACGCATTAGGGTTCGAACACACGAACACCTATACGTATTCTCCTGCACATGGGCAGATATGTAAATACGGCGTCTACTTACCATTTCTCACGCTTTGGGGTTCGAACACACGAACACCTATACGTATTCTCCTGCACAGTGGTAGATATGTAAATACGACGTTTAGTTACCATTTGTCACGCATTAGGGTTCGAACACACGAACACCTATACGGATTCTCCTACACAGTGGCACATATGTAAATACGGCGTTTACTTACCATTGCTCACGCATTAGGGTTCGAACACACGAACACCTATACGGATTCTCCTGCACAGTGTCAGATATGTAAATACAGCGTTTACTTACCATTTCTCACGCATTAGGGTTCGAACACACGAACACTTATACGGATTCTCCTGCACAGTGGCAGATATGTAAATACGGCATTTACTTACCATTTCTCACGCATTAGGGTTCGAACACTCGAACACCTATACGGATTCTCCTGCACAGTGGCAGATATGTAAATACGGCGTTTACTTACCATTTCTCACGCATTAGCGTTCGAACACACGAACACCTATACGGATTCTCCTGCACAGTGTCAGATATGTAAATACGGCGTTTACTTACCATTTCTCACGCTTTGGGGTTCGAACACACGAACACCTATACGTATTCTCCTGCACAGTGGTAGATATGTAAATACGACGTTTAGTTACCATTTGTCACGCATTAGGGTTCGAACACACGAACACCTATACGGATTCTCCTACACAGTGGCACATATGTAAATACGGCGTTTACTTACCATTTCTCACGCATTAGGGTTCGAACACACGAACACCTATACGTATTCTCCTGCACAGTGGCAGATATGTAAATACGGCGTTTACTTACCATTTCTCACGCATTACGGTTCGAACACTCGAACACCTATACGGATTCTCCTGCACAGTGGCAGATATGTAAATACGGCGTTTACTTACCATTTCTCAGGCATTAGGGTTCGAACACACGAACACCTATACGGATTCTCCTACACAGTGGCAGATATGTAAATACGGCGTTTACTTACCATTTCTCACGCACTAGGGTTCGAACACTCGAACACCTACACGGAGTCTCCTGCACAGTGGCAGATATGTAAATACGACGTTTACTTACCATTTCTCATGCATTAGGGTTCGAACACTCGAACACCTATACGGATTCTCCTGCACAGCGGCAGATATGTAAATACGGCGTTTACTTACCATTTCTCATGCATTAGGTTTCGAACACTCGAACACCTATACAGATTCTCCTGCACAGTGGCAGATATGTAAATACGGCGTTTACTTACCATTTCTCACGCATTACGCTTCGAACACTCGAACACCTATGCGGATTCTCCTACACAGTGGCAGATATGTAAATACGGTGCTTACTTACCATTTCTCATGCATTACGGTTCGAACACTCGAACACCTAAACCGATTCTCCTGCACAGTGGCAGATATGTAAATACGGCGTTTACTTACCATTTCTCACGCATTACGCTTCGAACACCCGAACACCTATACGGATTCTCCTGCACAGTGGCAGATATGTAAATACGGCATTTACTTACCATTTCTCACGCATTAGGGTTCGAACACACGAACACCAATACGGATTCTCCTACACAGTGGCAGATATGTAAATACGGCGTTTACTTACCATTTCTCACGCATTAGGGTTTGAACACTCGAACACCTACACGGATTCTCCTGCACAGTGGCAGATTTGTAAATTCGACGTTTACTTACCATTTCTCATGCATTAGGGTTCGAACACTCGAACACCTATACGGATTCTCCTGCACAGTGGCAGATATGTAAATACGGCGTTTTCTTACCATTTCTCATCCTTTAGGGTTCGAACACTCGAACACCTATACGGATTTTCCTGCACAGTGGCAGATATGTAAATACGGCGTTTACTTACCATTGCTCACGCATTAGGGTTCGAACACACGAACACCTATACGGATTCTCCTACACAGTGGCAGATATGTAAGTACGGCGTTTACTTACCATTTCTCTCGCATTAGGGTTCGAACACTCGAACACCTACACGGATTCTCCTGCACAGTGGCAGATATGTAAATACGACGTTTACTTACCATTTCTCATGCATTAGGGTTCGAACACTAGAACTCCTATACAGATTCTCCTGCACAGTGGCAGATATGTAAATACGGCGTTTACTTACCATTTCTCACGCATTAGGGTTCGAACACTCGAACACCTATACGGATTCTCCTGCACAGTGGCAGATATGTAAATACGGCGTTTACTTACCATTTCTCATGCATTAGGGTTCGAACACACGAACACCTATACGGATTCTCCTGCACAGTGTCAGATATGTAAATACGGCGTTTACTTACCATTTCTCACGCTTTGGGGTTCGAACACACGAACACCTATACGTATTCTCCTGCACAGTGGTAGATATGCAAATACGACGTTTAGTTACCATTTGTCACGCATTAGGGTTCGAACACACGAACACCTATACGGATTCTCCTACACAGTGGCACATATGTAAATACGGCGTTTACTTACCATTTCTCACGCATTAGGGTTCGAACACACGAACACCTATACGTATTCTCCTGCACAGTGGCAGATATGTAAATACGGCGTTTACTTACCATTTCTCACGCATTACGGTTCGAACACTAGAACACCTATACGGATTCTCCTGCACAGTGGCAGATATGTAAATACGGCGTTTACTTACCATTTCTCAGGCATTAGTGTTCGAACACACGAACACCTATACGGATTCTCCTACACAGTGGCAGATATGTAAATACGGCGTTTACTTACCGTTTCTCACGCATTAGGGTTCGAACACTAGAACACCTACACGGAGTCTCCTGGACAGTGGCAGATATGTAAATACGACGTTTACTTACCATTTCTCTGGCATTAGGGTTCGAACACTCGAACACCTATACGGATTCTCCTGCACAGTGGCAGATATGTAAATACGGCGTTTACTTACCATTTCTCTCGCATTACGGTTCGAACACTCGAACACGTACACGGATTCTCCTGCACAGTGGCAGATATGTAAATACGACGTTTACTTACCATTTCTCACGCATTAGGGTTCGAACACTCGAACACCTATACGGATTCTCCTGCACAGTGGCAGATATGTAAATACGGCGTTTACTTACAATTTCTCACGCATTAGGGTTCGAACACACGAACACCTATACGGATTCTCCTACATAGTGGCACATATGTAAATACGGCGTTTACTTACCATTTCTCACGCATTAGGGTTCGAACACACGAACACCTATACGTATTCTCCTGCACATGGGCAGATATGTAAATACGGCGTCTACTTACCATTTCTCACGCTTTGGGGTTCGAACACACGAACACCTATACGTATTCTCCTGCACAGTGGTAGATATGTAAATACGACGTTTAGTTACCATTTGTCACGCATTAGGGTTCGAACACACGAACACCTATACGGATTCTCCTACACAGTGGCACATATGTAAATACGGCGTTTACTTACCATTGCTCACGCATTAGGGTTCGAACACACGAACACCTATACGGATTCTCCTGCACAGTGTCAGATATGTAAATACAGCGTTTACTTACCATTTCTCACGCATTAGGGTTCGAACACACGAACACTTATACGGATTCTCCTGCACAGTGGCAGATATGTAAATACGGCATTTACTTACCATTTCTCACGCATTAGGGTTCGAACACTCGAACACCTATACGGATTCTCCTGCACAGTGGCAGATATGTAAATACGGCGTTTACTTACCATTTCTCACGCATTAGCGTTCGAACACACGAACACCTATACGGATTCTCCTGCACAGTGTCAGATATGTAAATACGGCGTTTACTTACCATTTCTCACGCTTTGGGGTTCGAACACACGAACACCTATACGTATTCTCCTGCACAGTGGTAGATATGTAAATACGACGTTTAGTTACCATTTGTCACGCATTAGGGTTCGAACACACGAACACCTATACGGATTCTCCTACACAGTGGCACATATGTAAATACGGCGTTTACTTACCATTTCTCACGCATTAGGGTTCGAACACACGAACACCTATACGTATTCTCCTGCACAGTGGCAGATATGTAAATACGGCGTTTACTTACCATTTCTCACGCATTACGGTTCGAACACTCGAACACCTATACGGATTCTCCTGCACAGTGGCAGATATGTAAATACGGCGTTTACTTACCATTTCTCAGGCATTAGGGTTCGAACACACGAACACCTATACGGATTCTCCTACACAGTGGCAGATATGTAAATACGGCGTTTACTTACCATTTCTCACGCACTAGGGTTCGAACACTCGAACACCTACACGGAGTCTCCTGCACAGTGGCAGATATGTAAATACGACGTTTACTTACCATTTCTCATGCATTAGGGTTCGAACACTCGAACACCTATACGGATTCTCCTGCACAGCGGCAGATATGTAAATACGGCGTTTACTTACCATTTCTCATGCATTAGGTTTCGAACACTCGAACACCTATACAGATTCTCCTGCACAGTGGCAGATATGTAAATACGGCGTTTACTTACCATTTCTCACGCATTACGCTTCGAACACTCGAACACCTATGCGGATTCTCCTACACAGTGGCAGATATGTAAATACGGTGCTTACTTACCATTTCTCATGCATTACGGTTCGAACACTCGAACACCTAAACCGATTCTCCTGCACAGTGGCAGATATGTAAATACGGCGTTTACTTACCATTTCTCACGCATTACGCTTCGAACACCCGAACACCTATACGGATTCTCCTGCACAGTGGCAGATATGTAAATACGGCATTTACTTACCATTTCTCACGCATTAGGGTTCGAACACACGAACACCAATACGGATTCTCCTACACAGTGGCAGATATGTAAATACGGCGTTTACTTACCATTTCTCACGCATTAGGGTTTGAACACTCGAACACCTACACGGATTCTCCTGCACAGTGGCAGATTTGTAAATTCGACGTTTACTTACCATTTCTCATGCATTAGGGTTCGAACACTCGAACACCTATACGGATTCTCCTGCACAGTGGCAGATATGTAAATACGGCGTTTTCTTACCATTTCTCATCCTTTAGGGTTCGAACACTCGAACACCTATACGGATTTTCCTGCACAGTGGCAGATATGTAAATACGGCGTTTACTTACCATTGCTCACGCATTAGGGTTCGAACACATGAACACCTATACGGATTCTCCTACACAGTGGCAGATATGTAAGTACGGCGTTTACTTACCATTTCTCTCGCATTAGGGTTCGAACACTCGAACACCTACACGGATTCTCCTGCACAGTGGCAGATATGTAAATACGACGTTTACTTACCATTTCTCATGCATTAGGGTTCGAACACTAGAACTCCTATACAGATTCTCCTGCACAGTGGCAGATATGTAAATACGGCGTTTACTTACCATTTCTCACGCATTAGGGTTCGAACACTCGAACACCTATACGGATTCTCCTGCACAGTGGCAGATATGTAAATACGGCGTTTACTTACCATTTCTCATGCATTAGGGTTCGAACACACGAACACCTATACGGATTCTCCTGCACAGTGTCAGATATGTAAATACGGCGTTTACTTACCATTTCTCACGCTTTGGGGTTCGAACACACGAACACCTATACGTATTCTCCTGCACAGTGGTAGATATGCAAATACGACGTTTAGTTACCATTTGTCACGCATTAGGGTTCGAACACACGAACACCTATACGGATTCTCCTACACAGTGGCACATATGTAAATACGGCGTTTACTTACCATTTCTCACGCATTAGGGTTCGAACACACGAACACCTATACGTATTCTCCTGCACAGTGGCAGATATGTAAATACGGCGTTTACTTACCATTTCTCACGCATTACGGTTCGAACACTAGAACACCTATACGGATTCTCCTGCACAGTGGCAGATATGTAAATACGGCGTTTACTTACCATTTCTCAGGCATTAGTGTTCGAACACACGAACACCTATACGGATTCTCCTACACAGTGGCAGATATGTAAATACGGCGTTTACTTACCGTTTCTCACGCATTAGGGTTCGAACACTAGAACACCTACACGGAGTCTCCTGGACAGTGGCAGATATGTAAATACGACGTTTACTTACCATTTCTCTGGCATTAGGGTTCGAACACTCGAACACCTATACGGATTCTCCTGCACAGTGGCAGATATGTAAATACGGCGTTTACTTACCATTTCTCTCGCATTACGGTTCGAACACTCGAACACGTACACGGATTCTCCTGCACAGTGGCAGATATGTAAATACGACGTTTACTTACCATTTCTCACGCATTAGGGTTCGAACACTCGAACACCTATACGGATTCTCCTGCACAGTGGCAGATATGTAAATACGGCGTTTACTTACAATTTCTCACGCATTAGGGTTCGAACACACGAACACCTATACGGATTCTCCTGCACAGTGTCAGATATGTAAATACGGCGTTTACTTACCATTTCTCACGCTTTGGGGTTCGAACACACGAACACCTATACGTATTCTCCTACACAGTGGTACATATGCAAATACGACGTTTAGTTACCATTTGTCACGCATTAGGGTTCGAACACACGAACACCTATACGGATTCTCCTACACAGTGGCACATATGTAAATACGGCGTTTACTTACCATTTCTCACGCATTAGGGTTCGAACACACGAACACCTATACGTATTCTCCTGCACAGTGGCAGATATGTAAATACGGCGTTTACTTACTATTTCTCACGCATTACGGTTCGAACACTCGAACACCTATACGGATTCTCCTGCACAGTGGCAGATATGTAAATACGGCGTTGACTTACCATTTCTCAGGCATTAGGGTTCGAACACACGAACACCTATACGGATTCTCCTACACAGTGGCAGATATGTAAATACGGCGTTTACTTACCATTTCTCACGTATTAGGGTTCGAACACTCGAACACCTACACAGAGTCTCCTGCACAGTGGCAGATATCTAAATACGACGTTTACTTACCATTTCTCTTGCATTAGGGTTCGAACACTCGAACACCTATACGGATTCTCCTGCACAGCGGCAGATATGTAAATACGGCGTTTACTTACCATTTCTCATGCATTAGAGTTCGAACACTCGAACACCTATACAGATTCTCCTGCACAGTGGCAGATATGTAAATACGGCGTTTACTTACCATTTCTCACGCATTACGCTTCGAACACTCGAACACCTATACGGATTCTCCTGCACAGTGGCAGATATGTAAATACGATGCTTACTTACCATTTCTCATGCATTAGGGTTCGAACACTCGAACACCTAAACCGATTCTCCTACACAGTGGCAGATATGTAAATACGGCGTTTACTTACCATTTCTCACGCATTACGCTTCGAACACCCGAACACCTATACGGATTCTCCTGCACAGTGGCAGATATGTAAATACGGCATTTACTTACCATTTCTCACGCATTAGGGTTCGAACACACGAACACCAATACGGATTCTCCTACACAGTGGCAGATATGTAAATACGGCGTTTACTTACCATTTCTCACGCATTAGGGTTTGAACACTCGAACACCTACACGGATTCTCCTGCACAGTGGCAGATTTGTAAATTCGACGTTTACTTACCATTTCTCATGCATTAGGGTTCGAACACTCGAACACCTATACGGATTCTCCTGCACAGTGGCAGATATGTAAATACGGCGTTTTCTTACCATTTCTCATCCTTTAGGGTTCGAACACTCGAACACCTATACGGATTTTCCTGCACAGTGGCAGATATGTAAATACGGCGTTTACTTACCATTGCTCACGCATTAGGGTTCGAACACACGAACACCTATACGGATTCTCCTACACAGTGGCAGATATGTAAGTACGGCGTTTACTTACCATTTCTCTCGCATTAGGGTTCGAACACTCGAACACCTACACGGATTCTCCTGCACAGTGGCAGATATGTAAATACGACGTTTACTTACCATTTCTCATGCATTAGGGTTCGAACACACGAACACCTATACGGATTCTCCTACACAGTGGCACATATGTAAATACGGCGTTTACTTACCATTTCTCACGCATTAGGGTTCGAACACACGAACACCTATACGTATTCTCCTGCACAGTGGCAGATATGTAAATACGGCGTTTACTTACCATTTCTCACGCATTACGGTTCGAACACTCGAACACCTATACGGATTCTCCTGCACAGTGGCAGATATGTAAATACGGCGTTTACTTACCATTTCTCAGGCATTAGGGTTCGAACACACGAACACCTAAACGGATTCTCCTACACAGTGGCAGATATGTAAATACGGCGTTTACTTACCATTTCTCACGCATTAGGGTTCGAACACTCGAACACCTACACAGAGTCTCCTGCAACAGTGGCAGATATCTAAATACGACGTTTACTTACCATTTCTCTTGCATTAGGGTTCGAACACTCGAACACCTATACGGATTCTCCTGCACAGCGGCAGATATGTAAATACGGCGTTTACTTACCATTTCTCATGCATTAGGGTTCGAACACTCGAACACCTATACAGATTCTCCTGCACAGTGGCAGATATGTAAATACGGCGTTTACTTACCATTTCTCACGCATTACGCTTCGAACACTCGAACACCTATACGGATTCTCCTGCACAGTGGCAGATATGTAAATACGATGCTTACTTACCATTTCTCATGCATTAGGGTTCGAACACTCGAACACCTAAACCGATTCTCCTACACAGTGGCAGATATGTAAATACGGCGTTTACTTACCATTTCTCACGCATTACGCTTCGAACACCCGAACACCTATACGGATTCTCCTGCACAGTGGCAGATATGTAAATACGGCATTTACTTACCATTTCTCACGCATTAGGGTTCGAACACACGAACACCAATACGGATTCTCCTACACAGTGGCAGATATGTAAATACGGCGTTTACTTACCATTTCTCACGCATTAGGGTTTGAACACTCGAACACCTACACGGATTCTCCTGCACAGTGGCAGATTTGTAAATTCGACGTTTACTTACCATTTCTCATGCATTAGGGTTCGAACACTCGAACACCTATACGGATTCTCCTGCACAGTGGCAGATATGTAAATACGGCGTTTTCTTACCATTTCTCATCCTTTAGGGTTCGAACACTCGAACACCTATACGGATTTTCCTGCACAGTGGCAGATATGTAAATACGGCGTTTACTTACCATTGCTCACGCATTAGGGTTCGAACACACGAACACCTATACGGATTCTCCTACACAGTGGCAGATATGTAAGTACGGCGTTTACTTACCATTTCTCTCGCATTAGGGTTCGAACACTCGAACACCTACACGGATTCTCCTGCACAGTGGCAGATATGTAAATACGACGTTTACTTACCATTTCTCATGCATTAGGGTTCGAACACTAGAACTCCTATACAGATTCTCCTGCACAGTGGCAGATATGTAAATACGGCGTTTACTTACCATTTCTCACGCATTAGGGTTCGAACACTCGAACACCTATACGGATTCTCCTGCACAGTGGCAGATATGTAAATACGGCGTTTATTTACCATTTCTCATGCATTAGGGTTCGAACACACGAACACCTATACGGATTCTCCTGCACAGTGTCAGATATGTAAATACGGCGTTTACTTACCATTTCTCACGCTTTGGGGTTCGAACACACGAACACCTATACGTATTCTCCTGCACAGTGGTAGATATGCAAATACGACGTTTAGTTACCATTTGTCACGCATTAGGGTTCGAACACACGAACACCTATACGGATTCTCCTACACAGTGGCACATATGTAAATACGGCGTTTACTTACCATTTCTCACGCATTAGGGTTCGAACACACGAACACCTATACGTATTCTCCTGCACAGTGGCAGATATGTAAATACGGCGTTTACTTACCATTTCTCACGCATTACGGTTCGAACACTAGAACACCTATACGGATTCTCCTGCACAGTGGCAGATATGTAAATACGGCGTTTACTTACCATTTCTCAGGCATTAGTGTTCGAACACACGAACACCTATACGGATTCTCCTACACAGTGGCAGATATGTAAATACGGCGTTTACTTACCATTTCTCACGCATTAGGGTTCGAACACTAGAACACCTACACGGAGTCTCCTGCACAGTGGCAGATATGTAAATACGACGTTTACTTACCATTTCTCTGGCATTAGGGTTCGAACACTCGAACACCTATACGGATTCTCCTGCACAGTGGCAGATATGTAAATACGGCGTTTACTTACCATTTCTCTCGCATTACGGTTCGAACACTCGAACACGTACACGGATTCTCCTGCACAGTGGCAGATATGTAAATACGACGTTTACTTACCATTTCTCACGCATTAGGGTTCGAACACTCGAACACCTATACGGATTCTCCTGCACAGTGGCAGATATGTAAATACGGCGTTTACTTACAATTTCTCACGCATTAGGGTTCGAACACACGAACACCTATACGGATTCTCCTGCACAGTGTCAGATATGTAAATACGGCGTTTACTTACCATTTCTCACGCTTTGGGGTTCGAACACACGAACACCTATACGTATTCTCCTACACAGTGGTACATATGCAAATACGACGTTTAGTTACCATTTGTCACGCATTAGGGTTCGAACACACGAACACCTATACGGATTCTCCTACACAGTGGCACATATGTAAATACGGCGTTTACTTACCATTTCTCACGCATTAGGGTTCGAACACACGAACACCTATACGTATTCTCCTGCACAGTGGCAGATATGTAAATGCGGCGTTTACTTACCATTTCTCACGCATTACGGTTCGAACACTCGAACACCTATACGGATTCTCCTGCACAGTGGCAGATATGTAAATACGGCGTTTACTTACCATTTCTCAGGCATTAGGGTTCGAACACACGAACACCTATACGGATTCTCCTACACAGTGGCAGATATGTAAATACGGCGTTTACTTACCATTTCTCACGCATTAGGGTTCGAACACTCGAACACCTACACAGAGTCTCCTGCACAGTGGCAGATATCTAAATACGACGTTTACTTACCATTTCTCTTGCATTAGGGTTCGAACACTCGAACACCTATACGGATTCTCCTGCACAGCGGCAGATATGTAAATACGGCGTTTACTTACCATTTCTCATGCATTAGGGTTCGAACACTCGAACACCTATACAGATTCTCCTGCACAGTGGCAGATATGTAAATACAGCGTTTACTTACCATTTCTCACGCATTACGCTTCGAACACTCGAACACCTATACGGATTCTCCTGCACAGTGGCAGATATGTAAATACGATGCTTACCTACCATTTCTCATGCATTAGGGTTCGAACACTCGAACACCTAAACCAATTCTCCTACACAGTGGCAGATATGTAAATACGGCGTTTACTTACCATTTCTCACGCATTACGCTTCGAACACCCGAACACCTATACGGATTCTCCTGCACAGTGGCAGATATGTAAATACGGCATTTACTTACCATTTCTCACGCATTAGGGTTCGAACACACGAACACCAATACGGATTCTCCTACACAGTGGCGGATATGTAAATACGGCGTTTACTTACCATTTCTCACGCATTAGGGTTTGAACACTCGAACACCTACACGGATTCTCCTGCCCAGTGGCAGATTTGTAAATTCGACGTTTACTTACCATTTCTCATGCATTAGGGTTCGAACACTCGAACACCTATACAGATTCTCCTGCACAGTGGCAGATATGTAAATACGGCGTTTACTTACTATTTCTCACGCATTAGGGTTCGAACACTCGAACACCTATACGGATTCTCCTGCACAGTGGCAGATATGTAAATACGGTGCTTACTTACCATTTCTCATGCATTAGGGTTCGAACACTCGAACACCTAAACCGATTCTCCTAAACAGTGGCAGATATGTAAATACGGCGTTTACTTACCATTTCTCACGCATTACGCTTCGAACACCCGAACACCTATACGGATTCTCCTGCACAGTGGCAGATATGTAAATACGGCATTTACTTACCATTTCTCACGCATTAGGGTTTGAACACTCGAACACCTACACGGATTCTCCTGCACAGTGGCAGATATGTAAATTCGACGTTTACTTACCATTTCTCACGCATTACGCTTCGAACACTCGAACACCTATACGGATTCTCCTGCACAGTGGCAGATATGTAAATACGGCGTTTACTTACCATTTCTCATGCTTTAGGGTTCGAACACTCGAACACCTATACGGATTCTCCTGCACAGTGGCAGATATGTAAATACGGCGTTTACTTACCATTTCTCTCGCATTAGGGTTCGAACACTCGAACACGTACACGGATTCTCCTGCACAGTGGCAGATATGTAAATACGACGTTTACTTACCATTTCTCACGCATTAGGGTTCGAACGTTACTTACCATTCTCACGGCATTATGCACAGTGGCAGATATGTAAATACGGCGTTTACTTACCATTTCTCACGCATTAGGGTTCGAACACACGAACACCTATACGGATTCTCCTGCACAGTGTCAGATATGTAAATACGGCGTTTACTTACCATTTCTCACGCTTTGGGGTTCGAACACACGAACACCTATACGTATTCTCCTACACAGTGGGAGATATATAAATACGACGTTTACTTACCATTTGTCACGCATTAGGGTTCGAACACACGAACACCTATACGGATTCTCCTGCACAGTGGCACATATGTAAATACGGCGTTTACTTACTATTTCTCACGCATTAGGGTTCGAACACACGAACACCTATACGTATTCTCCTGCACAGTGGCAGATATGTAAATACGGCGTTTACTTACCATTTCTCACGCATGAGGGTTCGAACACTCGAACACCTATACGGATTCTCCTGCACAGTGGCAGATATGTAAATACGGCGTTTACTTACCATTTCTCACGCATTAGGGTTCGAACACACGAACACCTATACGGATTCTCCTGCACAGTGTCAGATATGTAAATACAGCGTTTACTTACCATTTCTCACGCATTAGGGTTCGAACACACGAACACCTATACGGATTCTCCTGCACAGTGGCAGATATGTAAATACGGCATTTACTTACCATTTCTCACGCATTAGGGTTCGAACACTCGAACACCTATACGGATTCTCCTGCACAGTGGCAGATATGTAAATACGGCGTTTACTTACCATTTCTCACGCATTAGGGTTCGAACACACGAACACCTATACGGATTCTCCTGCACAGTGTCAGATATGTAAATACGGCGTTTACTTACCATTTCTCACGCTTTGGGGTTCGAACACACGAACACCTATACGTATTCTCCTGCACAGTGGTAGATATGTAAATACGACGTTTAGTTACCATTTGTCACGCATTAGGGTTCGAACACACGAACACCTATACGGATTCTCCTACACAGTGGCACATATGTAAATACGGCGTTTACTTACCATTTCTCACGCATTAGGGTTCGAACACACGAACACCTATACGTATTCTCCTGCACAGTGGCAGATATGTAAATACGGCGTTTACTTACCATTTCTCACGCATTACGGTTCGAACACTCGAACACCTATACCGATTCTCCTAAACAGTGGCAGATATGTAAATACGGCGTTTACTTACCATTTCTCACGCATTACGCTTCGAACACCCGAACACCTATACGGATTCTCCTGCACAGTGGCAGATATGTAAATACGGCATTTACTTACCATTTCTCACGCATTAGGGTTTGAACACTCGAACACCTACACGGAGTCTCCTGCACAGTGGCAGATATGTAAATACGACGTTTTCTTACCATTTCTCATGCATTAGGGTTCGAACACTCGAACACCTATACGGATTCTCCTGCACAGCGGCAGATATGTAAATACGGCGTTTACTTACCATTTCTCATGCATTAGGGTTCGAACACTCGAACACCTATACAGATTCTCCTGCACAGTGGCAGATATGTAAATACGGCGTTTACTTACCATTTCTGACGCATTACGCTTCGAACACTCGAACACCTATACGGATTCTCCTACACAGTGGCAGATATGTAAATACGGTGCTTACTTACCATTTCTCATGCATTAGGGTTCGAACACTCGAACACCTAAACCGATTCTCCTGCACAGTGGCAGATATGTAAATATGGCGTTTACTTACCATTTCTCACGCATTACGCTTCGAACACCCGAACACCTATACGGATTCTCCTGCACAGTGGCAGATATGTAAATACGGCATTTACTTACCATTTCTCATGCATTAGGGTTCGAACACACGAACACCAATACGGATTCTCCTACACAGTGGCAGATATGTAAATACGGCGTTTACTTACCATTTCTCGCGCATTAGGGTTTGAACACTCGAACACCTACACGGATTCTCCTGCACAGTGGCAGATTTGTAAATTCGACGTTTACTTACCATTTCTCATGCATTAGGGTTCGAACACTCGAACACCTATACGGATTCTCCTGCACAGTGGCAGATATGTAAATACGGCATTTACTTACCATTTCTCACGCATTAGGGTTTGAACACTCGAACACCTACACGGATTCTCCTGCACAGTGGCAGATTTGTAAATTCGACGTTTACTTACCTTTTCTCATGCATTAGGGTTCGAACACTCGAACACCTATACGGATTCTCCTGCACAGTGGCAGATATGTAAATACGGCGTTTACTTACCATTTCTCACGCATTAGGGTTTGAACACTCGAACACCTACACGGATTCTCCTGCACAGTGGCAGATATGTAAATTCGACGTTTACTTACCATTTCTCACGCATTACGCTTCGAACACTCGAACACCTATACGGATTCTCCTGCACAGTGGCAGATATGTAAATACGGTGTTTACTTACCATTTCTCATGCTTTAGGGTTCGAACACTCGAACACCTATACGGATTCTCCTGCACAGTGGCAGATATGTAAATACGGCGTTTACTTACCATTTCTCTCGCATTAGGGTTCGAACACTCGAACACGTACACGGATTCTCCTGCACAGTGGCAGATATGTAAATACGACGTTTACTTACCATTTCTCACGCATTAGGGTTCGAACACTCGAACACCTATACGGATTCTCCTGCACAGTGGCAGATATGTAAATACGGCGTTTACTTACCATTTCTCACGCATTAGGGTTCGAACACACGAACACCTATACGGATTCTCCCGCACAGTGTCAGATATGTAAATACGGCGTTTACTTACCATTTCTCACGCTTTGGGGTTCGAACACACGAACACCTATACGTATTCTCCTACACAGTGGGAGATATATAAATACGACGTTTACTTACCATTTGTCACGCATTAGGGTTCGAACACACGAACACCTATACGGATTCTCCTGCACAGTGGCACATATGTAAATACGGCGTTTACTTACTATTTCTCACGCATTAGGGTTCGAACACACGAACACCTATACGTATTCTCCTGCACAGTGGCAGATATGTAAATACGGCGTTTACTTACCATTTCTCACGCATGAGGGTTCGAACACTCGAACACCTATACGGATTCTCCTGCACAGTGGCAGATATGTAAATACGACGTTTACTTACCATTTCTCACGCATTAGGGTTCGAACACACGAACACCTATACGGATTCTCCTGCACAGTGTCAGATATGTAAATACAGCGTTTACTTACCATTTCTCACGCATTAGGGTTCGAACACACGAACACCTATACGGATTCTCCTGCACAGTGGCAGATATGTAAATACGGCATTTACTTACCATTTCTCACGCATTAGGGTTCGAACACTCGAACACCTATACGGATTCTCCTGCACAGTGGCAGATATGTAAATACGGCGTTTACTTACCATTTCTCACGCATTACGGTTCGAACACTCGAACACCTATACGGATTCTCCTGCACAGTGGCAGATATGTAAATACGGCGTTTACTTACCATTTCTCAGGCATTAGGGTTCGAACACACGAACACCTATACGGATTCTCCTACACAGTGGCAGATATGTAAATACGGCGTTTACTTACCATTTCTCACGCATTAGGGTTCGAACACTCGAACACCTACACGGAGTCTCCTGCACAGTGGCAGATATGTAAATACGACGTTTTCTTACCATTTCTCATGCATTAGGGTTCGAACACTCGAACACCTATACGGATTCTCCTGCACAGCGGCAGATATGTAAATACGGCGTTTACTTACCATTTCTCATGCATTAGGGTTCGAACACTCGAACACCTATACAGATTCTCCTGCACAGTGGCAGATATGTAAATACGGCGTTTACTTACCATTTCTGACGCATTACGCTTCGAACACTCGAACACCTATACGGATTCTCCTACACAGTGGCAGATATGTAAATACGGTGCTTACTTACCATTTCTCATGCATTAGGGTTCGAACACTCGAACACCTAAACCGATTCTCCTGCACAGTGGCAGATATGTAAATACGGCGTTTACTTACCATTTCTCACGCATTACGCTTCGAACACCCGAACACCTATACGGATTCTCCTGCACAGTGGCAGATATGTAAATACGGCATTTACTTACCATTTCTCATGCATTAGGGTTCGAACACACGAACACCAATACGGATTCTCCTACATAGTGGCAGATATGTAAATACGGCGTTTACTTACCATTTCTCGCGCATTAGGGTTTGAACACTCGAACACCTACACGGATTCTCCTGCACAGTGGCAGATTTGTAAATTCGACGTTTACTTACCATTTCTCATGCATTAGGGTTCGAACACTCGAACACCTATACGGATTCTCCTGCACAGTGGCAGATATGTAAATACGGCGTTTTCTTACCATTTCTCATCCTTTAGGGTTCGAACACTCGAACACCTATACGGATTTTCCAGCACAGTGGCAGATATGTAAATACGGCGTTTACTTACCATTGCTCACGCATTAGGGTTCGAACACACGAACACCTATACGGATTCTCCTACACAGTGGCAGATATGTAAGTACGGCGTTTACTTACCATTTCTCTCGCATTAGGGTTCGAACACTCGAACACCTACACGGATTCTCCTGCACAGTGGCAGATATGTAAATACGACGTTTACTTACCATTTCTCATGCATTAGGGTTCGAACACTAGAACTCCTATACAGATTCTCCTGCACAGTGGCAGATATGTAAATACGGCGTTTACTTACCATTTCTCATGCATTAGGGTTCGAACACTCGAACACCTATACGGATTCTCCTGCACAGTGGCAGATATGTAAATACGGCGTTTACTTACCATTTCTCATGCATTAGGTTCGAACACTCGAACAGCTATACAGATTCTCCTGCACAGTGGCAGATATGTAAATACGGCGTTTACTTACCATTTCTCACGCATTAGGGTTCGAACACTCGAACACCTATACGGATTCTCCTGCACAGTGGCAGATATGTAAATACGGCGTTTACTTACCATTTCTCATGCATTAGGGTTCGAACACTCGAACACCTATACGGATTCTCCTGCACAGTGGCAGATATGTAAATACGGCGTTTACTTACAATTTCTCAGGCATTAGGGTTCGAACACACGAACACCTATACGGATTCTCCTACACAGTGGCAGATATGTAAATACGGCGTTTACTTACAATTTCTCACGCATTAGGGTTCGAACACTCGAACACCTACACGGAGTCTCCTGCACAGTGGCAGATATCTAAATACGACGTTTACTTACCATTTCTCTTGCATTAGGGTTCGAACACTCGAACACCTATACGGATTCTCCTGCACAGCGGCAGATATGTAAATACGGCGTTTACTTACCATTTCTCATGCGTTAGGGTTCGAACACTCGAACACCTATACAGATTCTCCTGCACAGTGGCAGATATGTAAATACGGCGTTTACTTACCATTTCTCACGCATTACGCTTCGAACACTCGAACACCTATACGGATTCTCCTGCACAGTGGCAGATATGTAAATACGATGCTTACTTACCATTTCTCATGCATTAGGGTTCGAACACTCGAACACCTAAACCGATTCTCCTACACAGTGGCAGATATGTAAATACGGCGTTTACTTACCATTTCTCACGCATTACGCTTCGAACACCCGAACACCTATACGGATTCTCCTGCACAGTGGCAGATATGTAAATACGGCATTTACTTACCATTTCTCACGCATTAGGGTTCGAACACACGAACACCAATACGGATTCTCCTACACAGTGGCGGATATGTAAATACGGCGTTTACTTACCATTTCTCACGCATTAGGGTTTGAAGACTCGAACACCTACACGGATTCTCCTGCACAGTGGCAGATTTGTAAATTCGACGTTTACTTACCATTTCTCATGCATTAGGGTTCGAACACTCGAACACCTATACAGATTCTCCTGCACAGTGGCAGATATGTAAATACGGCGTTTACTTACCATTTCTCACGCATTAGGGTTCGAACACTCGAACACCTATACGGATTCTCCTGCACAGTGGCAGATATGTAAATACGGTGCTTACTTACCATTTCTCATGCATTAGGGTTCGAACACTCGAACACCTAAACCGATTCTCCTAAACAGTGGCAGATATGTAAATACGGCGTTTACTTACCATTTCTCACGCATTACGCTTCGAACACCCGAACACCTATACGGATTCTCCTGCACAGTGGCAGATATGTAAATACGGCATTTACTTACCATTTCTCACGCATTAGGGTTTGAACACTCGAACACCTACACGGATTCTCCTGCACAGTGGCAGATTTGTAAATTCGACGTTTACTTACCATTTCTCATGCATTAGGGTTCGAACACTCGAACACCTATACGGATTCTCCTGCACAGTGGCAGATATGTAAATACGGCGTTTACTTACCATTTCTCACGCATTAGGGTTTGAACACTCGAACACCTACACGGATTCTCCTGCACAGTGGCAGATACGTAAATTCGACGTTTACTTACCATTTCTCACGCATTACGCTTCGAACACTCGAACACCTATACGGATTCTCCTGCACAGTGGCAGATATGTAAATACGGCGTTTACTTACCATTTCTCATGCTTTAGGGTTCGAACACTCAAACACCTATACGGATTCTCCTGCACAGTGGCAGATATGTAAATACGGCGTTTACTTACCATTTCTCTCGCATTAGGGTTCGAACACTCGAACACGTACACGGATTCTCCTGCACAGTGGCAGATATGTAAATACGACGTTTACTTACCATTTCTCACGCATTAGGGTTCGAACACTCGAACACCTATACGGATTCTCCTGCACAGTGGCAGATATGTAAATACGGCGTTTACTTACCATTTCTCACGCATTAGGGTTCGAACACACGAACACCTATACGGATTCTCCTGCACAGTGTCAGATATGTAAATACGGCGTTTACTTACCATTTCTCACGCTTTGGGGTTCGAACACACGAACACCTATACGTATTCTCCTACACAGTGGGAGATATATAAATACGACGTTTACTTACCATTTGTCACGCATTAGGGTTCGAACACACGAACACCTATACGGATTCTCCTGCACAGTGGCACATATGTAAATACGGCGTTTACTTACCATTTCTCACGCATTAGGGTTCGAACACACGAACACCTATACGTATTCTCCTGCACAGTGGTAGATATGTAAATACGACGTTTACTTACCATTTCTCACGCATTAGGGTTCGAACACTCGAACACCTACACGGAGTCTCCTGCACAGTGGCAGATATTTAAATACGACGTTTACTTACCATTTCTCTTGCATTAGGGTTCGAACACTCGAACACCTATACGGATTCTCCTGCACAGCGGCAGATATGTAAATACGGCGTTTACTTACCATTTCTCATGCATTAGGGTTCGAACACTCGAACACCTATACAGATTCTCCTGCACAGTGGCAGATATGTAAATACGGCGTTTACTTACCATTTCTCACGCATTACGCTTCGAACACTCGAACACCTATACGGATTCTCCTGCACAGTGGCAGATATGTAAATACGATGCTTACTTACAATTTCTCATGCATTAGGGTTCGAACACTCGAACACCTAAACCGATTCTCCTACACAGTGGCAGATATGTAAATACGGCGTTTACTTACCATTTCTCACGCATTACGCTTCGAACACCCGAACACCTATACGGATTCTCCTGCACAGTGGCAGATATGTAAATACGGCATTTACTTACCATTTCTCACGCATTAGGGTTCGAACACACGAACACCAATACGGATTCTCCTACACAGTGGCGGATATGTAAATACGGCGTTTACTTACCATTTCTCACGCATTAGGGTTTGAACACTCGAACACCTACACGGATTCTCCTGCACAGTGGCAGATTTGTAAATTCGACGTTTACTTACCATTTCTCATGCATTAGGGTTCGAACACTCGAACACCTATACAGATTCTCCTGCACAGTGGCAGATATGTAAATACGGCGTTTACTTACCATTTCTCACGCATTACGCTTCGAACACTCGAACACCTATACGGATTCTCCTGCACAGTGGCAGATATGTAAATACGGTGCTTACTTACCATTTCTCATGCATTAGGGTTCGAACACTCGAACACCTAAACCGATTCTCCTACACAGTGGCAGATATGTAAATACGGCGTTTACTTACCATTTCTCATGCTTTAGGGTTCGAACACTCGAACACCTATACGGATTCTCCTGCACAGTGGCAGATATGTAAATACGGCGTTTACTTACCATTTCTCTCGCATTAGGGTTCGAACACTCGAACACGTACACGGATTCTCCTGCACAGTGGCAGATATGTAAATACGACGTTTACTTACCATTTCTCACGCATTAGGGTTCGAACACTCGAACACCTATACGGATTCTCCTGCACAGTGGCAGATATGTAAATACGGCGTTTACTTACCATTTCTCACGCATTAGGGTTCGAACACACGAACACCTATACGGATTCTCCTGCACAGTGTCAGATATGTAAATACGGCGTTTACTTACCATTTCTCACGCTTTGGGGTTCGAACACACGAACACCTATACGTATTCTCCTACACAGTGGGAGATATATAAATACGACGTTTACTTACCATTTGTCACGCATTAGGGTTCGAACACACGAACACCTATACGGATTCTCCTGCACAGTGGCACATATGTAAATATGGCGTTTACTTACCATTTCTCACGCATTAGGGTTCGAACACACGAACACCTATACGTATTCTCCTGCACAGTGGCAGATATGTAAATACGGCGTTTACTTACCATTTCTCACGCATTACGGTTCGAACACTCGAACACCTATACGGATTCTCCTGCACAGTGGCAGATATGTAAATACGGCGTTTACTTACCATTTCTCACGCATTAGGGTTTGAACACTCGAACACCTACACGGATTCTCCTGCACAGTGGCAGATATGTAAATTCGACGTTTACTTACCATTTCTCACGCATTACGCTTCGAACACTCGAACACCTATATGGATTCTCCTGCACAGTGGCAGATATGTAAATACGGCGTTTACTTACCATTTCTCATGCTTTAGGGTTCGAACACTCGAACACCTATACGGATTCTCCTGCACAGTGGCAGATATGTAAATACGGCGTTTACTTACCATTTCTCTCGCATTAGGGTTCGAACACTCGAACACGTACACGGATTCTCCTGCACAGTGGCAGATATGTAAATACGACGTTTACTTACCATTTCTGACGCATTAGGGTTCGAACACTCGAACACCTATACGGATTCTCCTGCACAGTGGCAGATATGTAAATACGACGTTTACTTACCATTTCTCACGCATTAGGGTTCGAACACACGAACACCTATACGGATTCTCCTGCACAGTGTCAGATATGTAAATACGGCGTTTACTTACCATTTCTCACGCTTTGGGGTTCGAACACACGAACACCTATACGTATTCTCCTGCACAGTGTCAGATATGTAAATACGGCGTTTACTTACCATTTCTCACGCATTAGGGTTCGAACACTCGAACACCTATACCGATTCTCCTGCACAGTGGCAGATATGTAAATACGGCGTTTACTTACCATTTCTCACGCATTAGGGTTCGAACACTCGAACACCTATACGGATTCTCCTCACAGTGGCAGATATGTAAATACGGCGTTTACTTACCATTTCTCACGCATTAGGGCTCGAACACAAGAACATCTATACGGATTCTCCTGCACAGTGTCAGATATGTAAATACGGCGTTTACTTACCATTTCTCACGCTTTGGGGTTCGAACACACGAACACCTATACGTATTCTCCTGCACAGTGGTAGATATGTAAATACGACGTTTAGTTACCATTTGTCACGCATTAGGGTTCGAACACACGAACACCTATACGGATTCTCCTACACAGTGGCAGATATGTAAATACGACGTTTACTTACCATTTCTCACGCATTAGGGTTCGAACACTCGAACACCTATACGGATTCTCCTGCACAGTGGCAGATATGTAAATACGGCGTTTACTTACCATTTCTCACGCATTAGGGTTCGAACACACGAACACCTATACGGATTCTCCTGCACAGTGGCAGATATGTAAATACGGCATTTACTTACCATTTCTCACGCATTAGGGTTCGAACACACGAACACCTATATGGATTCTCCTACACAGTGCCAGATATGTAAATACGGCGTCTACTTACCATTTCGCACGAATTAGGGTTTGAACACTCGAACACCTACACGGATTCTCCTGCGCAGTGGCAGATATGTAAATACGACGTTTACTTACCATTTCTCATGCATTAGGGTTCGAACACTCGAACACCTATACGGATTCTCCTACACAGTGGCAGATATGTAAATATGGCGTTTACTTACCATTTCTCATGCATTAGGGTTCGAACAGTCGAACACCTATACGGATTCTCCTGCACAGTGGCAGATATGTAAATACGGCGTTTACTTACCATTTCTCACGCATGAGGGTTCGAACACTCGAACACCTATACGGATTCTCCTACACAGCGGCAGATATGTTAATACGGCGTTTACTTACCATTTCTCACGCATTGGGGTTCGAACACTCGAACACCTATACAGATTCTCCTGCACAGTGTCAGATATGTAAATACGGCGTTTACTTACCATTTCTCACGCATTAGGGTTCGAACACTCGAACACCTATACGGATTCTCCTGCACAGTGGCAGATATGTAAATACGGCGTTTACTTACCATTTCTCACGCATTAGGGTTCGAACACTCGAACACCTATACGGATTCTCCTGCACAGTGGCAGATATGTAAATACGGCGTTTACTTACCATTTCTCACGCATTAGGGCTCGAACACAAGAACATCAATACGGATTCTCCTGCACAGTGTCAGATATGTAAATACGGCGTTTACTTACCATTTCTCACGCTTTGGGGTTCGAACACACGAACACCTATACGTATTCTCCTGCACAGTGGTAGATATGTAATTACGACGTTTAGTTACCATTTGTCACGCATTAGGGTTCGAACACTCGAACACCTATACGGATTCCCCTGCATAGTGGCAGATATGTAAATACGGCGTTTACTTACCATTTCTCACGCATTAGGGTTCGAACACACGAACACCTATACGTATTCTCCGGCACAGTGGTAGATATGTAAATACGGCGTTTAGTTACCATTTGTCACGCATTAGGGTTCGAACACACGAACACCTACACGGATTCTCCTGCACAGTGGCAGATATGTAAATACGGCGTTTACTTACCATTTCTCAGGCATTAGGGTTCGAACACACGAACACCTACACGTATTCTCCTGCGCAGTGGCGGATATGTAAATACGGCGTTTACTTACCATTTCTCACGCATTACGGTTCGAACACTCGAACACCTATACGGATTCTCCTGCACAGTGGCAGATATGTAAATACGGCGTTTACTTACCATTTCTCAAGCATTAGGGTTCGAACACTCGAACACCTATACGGATTCTCCTGCACAGTCGCAGATATGTAAATACGGCATTTACTTACCATTTCTCACGCATTAGGGTTCGAAGACACGAACACCTATACGGATTCTCCTACACAGTGGCAGATATGTAAATACGGCGTTTACTTACCATTTCGCACGAATTAAGGTTTGAACACTCGAACACCTACACGGAGTCTCCTGCACAGTGGCAGATGTGTAAATACGACGTTTACTTACCATTTCTCATGCATTAGGGTTCGAACACTCGAACACCTATACGGATTCTCCTGCACAGTGGCAGATATGTAAATACGGCGTTTACTTACCATTTCTCACGCATGAGGGTTCGAACACTCGAACACCTATACGGATTCTCCTCCACAGCGGCAGATATGTTAATACGGCGTTTACTTACCATTTCTCACGCATTAGGGTTCGAACACTCGAACACCTATACAGATTCTCCTGCACAGTGTCAGATATGTAAATACGGCGTTTACTTACCATTTCTCACGCATTAGGGTTCGAACACTCGAACACCTATACCGATTCTCCTGCACAGTGGCAGATATGTAAATACGGCGTTTACTTACCATTTCTCACGCATTAGGGTTCGAACACTCGAACACCTATACGGATTCTCCTGCACAGTGGCAGATATGTAAATACGGCGTTTACTTACCATTTCTCACGCATTAGGGCTCAAACACAAGAACATCTATACGGATTCTCCTGCACAGTGTCAGATATGTAAATACGGCGTTTACTTACCATTTCTCACGCTTTGGGGTTCGAACACACGAACACCTATACGTATTCTCCTGCACAGTGGCAGATATGTAAATACGGCGTTTACTTACCATTTGTCACGCATTACGGTTCGAACACTCGAACACCTATACGGATTCTCCTACACAGTGGCACATATGTAAATACGGCGTTTACTTACCATTTCTCACGCATTAGGGTTCGAACACTCGAACACCTATACGGATTCTCCTGCACAGTGGCAGATATGTAAATACGGCGTTTACTTACCATTTCTCATGCATTAGGGTTCGAACACTCGAACACCTATACGGATTCTCCTGCACAGTCGCAGATATGTAAATACGGCATTTACTTACCATTTCTCACGCATTAGGGTTCGAACACACGAACACCTATACGGATTCTCCTCCACAGTGCCAGATATGTAAATACGGCGTTTACTTACCATTTCGCACGAATTAGGGTTTGAACACTCGAACACCTATACGGATTCTCCTGCGCAGTGGCAGATATGTAAATACGGCGTTTACTTACCATTTCTCACGCATTAGGGTTCGAACACTCGAACACCTATACAGATTCTCCTGCACAGTGGCAGATATGTAAATACGGCGTTTACTTACCATTTCTCATGCATTAGGGTTCGAACACTCGAACACCTATACGGATTCTCCTGCACAGTGGCAGATATGTAAATACGGCGTTTACTTACCATTTCTCACGCATTAGGGTTCGAACACTCGAACACCTATACGGATTCTCCTACACAGCGGCAGATATGTTAATACGGCGTTTACTTACCATTTCTCACGCATTAGGGTTCGAACACTCGAACACCTATACAGATTCTCCTGCACAGTGTCAGATATGTAAATACGGCGTTTACTTACCATTTGTCACGCATTAGGGTTCGAACACTCGAACACCTATACCGATTCTTCTGCACAGTGGCAGATATGTAAATACGGCGTTTACTTACCATTTCTCACGCATTAGGGTTCGAACACTCGAACACCTATACGGATTCTCCTGCACAGTGGCAGAGATGTAAATACGGCGTTTGCTTACCATTTCTCACGCATTAGGGCTCGAACACAAGAACACCTATACGGATTCTCCTGCACAGTGTCAGATATGTAAATACGGCGTTTACTTACCATTTCTCACGCTTTGGGGTTCGAACACACGAACACCTATACGTATTCTCCTGCACAGTGGCAGATATGTAAATACGGCGTTTACTTACCATTTGTCACGCATTACGGTTCGAACACTCGAACACCTATACGGATTCTCCTACACAGTGGCACATATGTAAATACGGCGTTTACTTACCATTTCTCACGCATTAGGGTTCGAACACTCGAACACCTATACGGATTCTCCTGCACAGTGGCAGATATGTAAATACGGCGTTTACTTACCATTTCTCATGCATTAGGGTTCGAACACTCGGACACCTATACGGATTCTCCTGCACAGTCGCAGATATGTAAATACGGCATTTACTTACCATTTCTCACGCATTAGGGTTCGAACACACGAACACCTATACGGATTCTCCTACACAGTGCCAGATATGTAAATACGGCGTTTACTTACCATTTCGCACGAATTAGGGTTTGAACACTCGAACACCTACACGGATTCTCCTGCGCAGTGGCGGATATGTAAAGACGACGTTTACTTACCATTTCTAATGCATTAGGGTTCGAACACTCGAACACCTATACGGATTCTCCTGCACAGTGGCAGATATGTAAATATGGCGTTTACTTACCATTTCTCATGCATTAGGGTTCGAACACTCGAACACCTATACGGATTCTCCTGCACAGTGGCAGATATGTAAATACGGCGTTTACTTACCATTTCTCACGCATGAGGGTTCGAACACTCGAACACCTATACGGATTCTCCTGCACAGCGGCAGATATGTTAATACGGCGTTTACTTACCATTTCTCACGCATTAGGGTTCGAACACTCGAACACCTATACAGATTCTCCTGCACAGTGTCAGATATGTAAATACGGCGTTTACTTACCATTTCTCACGCATTAGGGTTCGAACACTCGAATACCTATACCGATTCTCCTGCACAGTGGCATATATGTAAATACGGCGTTTACTTACCATTTCTCACGCATTAGGGTTCGAACACTCGAACACCTATGCGGATTCTCCTGCACAGTGGCAGATATGTAAATACGGCGTTTGCTTACCATTTCTCACGCATTAGGGCTCGAACACAAGAACATCTATACGGATTCTCCTGCACAGTGTCAGATATGTAAATACGGCGTTTACTTACCATTTCTCACGCTTTGGGGTTCGAACACACGAACACCTATACGTATTCTCCTGCACAGTGGCAGATATGTAAATACGGCGTTTACTTACCATTTGTCACGCATTACGGTTCGAACACTCGAACACCTATACGGATTCTCCTACACAGTGGCACATATGTAAATACGGCGTTTACTTACCATTTCTCACGCATTAGGGTTCGAACACTCGAACACCTATACGGATTCTCCTGCACAGTGGCAGATATGTAAATACGGCGTTTACTTACCATTTCTCATGCATTAGGGTTCGACCACTCGAACACCTATACGGATTCTCCTGCACAGTCGCAGATATGTAAATACGGCAATTACTTACCATTTCTCACGCATTAGGGTTCGAACACACGAACACCTATACGGATTCTCTTCCACAGTGCCAGATATGTAAATACGGCGTTTACTTACCATTTCGCACGAATTAGGGTTTGAACACTCGAACACCTATACGGATTCTCCTGCGCAGTGGCAGATATGTAAATACGGCGTTTACTTACCATTTCTCACGCATTAGGGTTCGAACACTCGAACACCTATACAGATTCTCCTGCACAGTGGCAGATATGTAAATACGGCGTTTACTTACCATTTCTCATGCATTAGGGTTCGAACACTCGAACACCTATACGGATTCTCCTGCACAGTGGCAGATATGTAAATACGGCGTCTACTTACCATTTCTCACGCATTAGGGTTCGAACACTCGAACACCTATACGGATTCTCCTACACAGCGGCAGATATGTTAATACGGCGTTTACTTACCATTTCTCACGCATTAGGGTTCGAACACTCGAACACCTATACAGATTCTCCTGCACAGTGTCAGATATGTAAATACGGCGTTTACTTACCATTTCTCACGCATTAGGGTTCGAACACTCGAACACCTATACCGATTCTTCTGCACAGTGGCAGATATGTAAATACGGCGTTTACTTACCATTTCTCACGCATTAGGGTTCGAACACTCGAACACCTATACGGATTCTCCTGCATAGTGGCAGAGATGTAAATACGGCGTTTACTTACCATTTCTCACGCATTAGGGCTCGAACACAAGAACACCTATACGGATTCTCCTGCACAGTGTCAGATATGTAAATACGGCGTTTACTTACCATTTCTCACGCTTTGGGGTTCGAACACACGAACACCTATACGTATTCTCCTGCACAGTGGCAGATATGTAAATACGGCGTTTACTTACCATTTGTCACGCATTACGGTTCGAACACTCGAACACCTATACGGATTCTCCTACACAGTGGCACATATGTAAATACGGCGTTTACTTACCATTTCTCACGCATTAGGGTTCGAACACTCGAACACCTATACGGATTCTCCTGCACAGTGGCAGATATGTAAATACGGCGTTTACTTACCATTTCTCATGCATTAGGGTTCGAACACTCGAACACCTATACGGATTCTCCTGCACAGTCGCAGATATGTAAATACGGCATTTACTTACCATTTCTCACGCATTAGGGTTCGAACACACGAACACCTATACGGATTCTCCTACACAGTGCCAGATATGTAAATACGGCGTTTACTTACCATTTCGCACGAATTAGGGTTTGAACACTCGAACACCTACACGGATTCTCCTGCGCAGTGGCGGATATGTAAAGACGACGTTTACTTACCATTTCTAATGCATTAGGGTTCGAACACTCGAACACCTATACGGATTCTCCTGCACAGTGGCAGATATGTAAATATGGCGTTTACTTACCATTTCTCATGCATTAGGGTTCGAACACTCGAACACCTATACGGATTCTCCTGCACAGTGGCAGATATGTAAATACGGCGTTTACTTACCATTTCTCACGCATGAGGGTTCGAACACTCGAACACCTATACGGATTCTCCTGCACAGCGGCAGATATGTTAATACGGCGTTTACTTACCATTTCTCACGCATTAGGGTTCGAACACTCGAACACCTATACAGATTCTCCTGCACAGTGTCAGATATGTAAATACGGCGTTTACTTACCATTTCTCACGCATTAGGGTTCGAACACTCGAACACCTATACCGATTCTCCTGCACAGTGGCATATATGTAAATACGGCGTTTACTTACCATTTCTCACGCATTAGGGTTCGAACACTCGAACACCTATACGGATTCTCCTGCACAGTGGCAGATATGTAAATACGGCGTTTACTTACCATTTCTTACGCATTAGGGCTCGAACACAAGAACATCTATACGGATTCTCCTGCACAGTGTCAGATATGTAAATACGGCGTTTACTTACCATTTCTCACGCTTTGGGGTTCGAACACACGAACACCTATACGTATTCTCCTGCACAGTGGCAGATATGTAAATACGACGTTTACTTACCATTTGTCACGCATTACGGTTCGAACACTCGAACACCTATACGGATTCTCCTACACAGTGGCACATATGTAAATACGGCGTTTACTTACCATTTCTCACGCATTAGGGTTCGAACACTCGAACACCTATACGGATTCTCCTGCACAGTGGCAGATATGTAAATACGGCGTTTACTTACCATTTCTCATGCATTAGGGTTCGAACACTCGAACACCTATACGGATTCTCCTGCACAGTCGCAGATATGTAAATACGGCATTTACTTACCATTTCTCACGCATTAGGGTTCGAACACACGAACACCTATATGGATTCTCCTGCACAGTGCCAGATATGTAAATACGGCGTTTACTTACCATTTCGCACGAATTAGGGTTTGAACACTCGAACACCTACACGGATTCTCCTGCGCAGTGGCAGATATGTAAATACGACGTTTACTTACCATTTCTCATGCATTAGGGTTCGAACACTCGAACACCTATACGGATTCTCCTGCACAGTGGCAGATATGTAAATATGGCGTTTACTTACCATTTCTCATGCATTAGGGTTCGAACACTCGAACACCTATACGGATTCTCCTGCACAGTGGCAGATATGTAAATACGGCGTTTACTTACCATTTCTCACGCATGAGGGTTCGAACACTCGAACACCTATACGGATTCTCCTACACAGCGGCAGATATGTTAATACGGCGTTTACTTACCATTTCTCACGCATTAGGGTTCGAACACTCGAACACCTATACAGATTCTCCTGCACAGTGTCAGATATGTAAATACGGCGTTTACTTACCATTTCTCACGCATTAGGGTTCGAACACTCGAACACCTATACCGATTCTCCTGCACAGTGGCAGATATGTAAATACGGCGTTTACTTACCATTTCTCACGCATTAGGGTTCGAACACTCGAACACCTATACGGATTCTCCTGCACAGTGGCAGAGATGTAAATACGGCGTTTACTTACCATTTCTCACGCATTAGGGCTCGAACACAAGAACATCTATACGGATTCTCCTGCACAGTGTCAGATATGTAAATACGGCGTTTACTTACCATTTCTCACGCTTTGGGGTTCGAACACACGAACACCTATACGTATTCTCCTGCACAGTGGCAGATATGTAAATACGGCGTTTACTTACCATTTGTCACGCATTACGGTTCGAACACTCGAACACCTATACGGATTCTCCTACACAGTGGCACATATGTAAATACGGCGTTTACTTACCATTTCTCACGCATTAGGGTTCGAACACTCGAACACCTATACGGATTCTCCTGCACAGTGGCAGATATGTAAATACGGCGTTTACTTACCATTTCTCATGCATTAGGGTTCGAACACTCGAACACCTATACGGATTCTCCTGCACAGTCGCAGATATGTAAATACGGCATTTACTTACCATTTCTCACGCATTAGGGTTCGAACACACGAACACCTATACGGATTCTCCTACACAGTGCCAGATATGTAAATACGGCGTTTACTTACCATTTCGCACGAATTAGGGTTTGAACACTCGAACACCTACACGGATTCTCCTGCGCAGTGGCGGATATGTAAAGACGACGTTTACTTACCATTTCTAATGCATTAGGGTTCGAACACTCGAACACCTATACGGATTCTCCTGCACAGTGGCAGATATGTAAATATGGCATTTACTTACCATTTCTCATGCATTAGGGTTCGAACACTCGAACACCTATACGGATTCTCCTGCACAGTGGCAGATATGTAAATACGGCGTTTACTTACCATTTCTCACGCATGAGGGTTCGAACACTCGAACACCTATACGGATTCTCCTGCACAGCGGCAGATATGTTAATACGGCGTTTACTTACCATTTCTCACGCATTAGGGTTCGAACACTCGAACACCTATACAGATTCTCCTGCACAGTGTCAGATATGTAAATACGGCGTTTACTTACCATTTCTCACGCATTAGGGTTCGAACACTCGAACACCTATACCGATTCTCCTGCACAGTGGCAGATATGTAAATACGGCGTTTACTTACCATTTCTCACGCATTAGGGTTCGAACACTCGAACACCTATACGGATTCTCCTGCACAGTGGCAGATATGTAAATACGGCGTTTACTTACCATTTCTCACGCATTAGGGCTCGAACACAAGAACATCTATACGGATTCTCCTGCACAGTGTCAGATATGTAAATACGGCGTTTACTTACCATTTCTCACGCTTTGGGGTTCGAACACACGAACACCTATACGTATTCTCCTGCACAGTGGTAGATATGTAAATACGACGTTTAGTTACCATTTGTCACGCATTAGGGTTCGAACACACGAACACCTATACGGATTCTCCTACACAGTGGCAGATATGTAAATACGGCGTTTACTTACCATTTCTCACGCATTAGGGTTCGAACACTCGAACACCTATACGGATTCTCCTGCACAGTGGCAGATATGTAAATACGGCGTTTACTTACCATTTCTCACGCATTAGGGTTCGAACACACGAACACCTATACGGATTCTCCTACACAGTGGCAGATATGTAAATACGGCATTTACTTACCATTTCTCACGCATTAGGGTTCGAACACACGAACACCTATATGGATTCTCCTACACAGTGCCAGATATGTAAATACGGCGTTTACTTACCATTTCGCATGAATTAGGGTTTGAACACTCGAACACCTACACGGATTCTCCTGCGCAGTGGCAGATATGTAAATACGACGTTTACTTACCATTTCTCATGCATTAGGGTTCGAACACTCGAACACCTATACGGATTCTCCTACACAGTGGCAGATATGTAAATATGGCGTTTACTTACCATTTCTCATGCATTAGGGTTCGAACACTCGAACACCTATACGGATTCTCCTGCACAGTGGCAGATATGTAAATACGGCGTTTACTTACCATTTCTCACGCATGAGGGTTCGAACACTCGAACACCTATACGGATTCTCCTACACAGCGGCAGATATGTTAATACGGCGTTTACTTACCATTTCTCACGCATTAGGGTTCGAACACTCGAACACCTATACAGATTCTCCTGCACAGTGTCAGATATGTAAATACGGCGTTTACTTACCATTTCTCACGCATTAGGGTTCGAACACTCGAACACCTATACGGATTCTCCTGCACAGTGGCAGATATGTAAATACGGCGTTTACTTACCATTTCTCACGCATTAGGGTTCGAACACTCGAACACCTATACGGATTCTACTGCATAGTGGCAGATATGTAAATACGGCGTTTACTTACCATTTCTCACGCATTAGGGCTCGAACACAAGAACATCTATACGGATTCTCCTGCACAGTGTCAGATATGTAAATACGGCGTTTACTTACCATTTCTCACGCTTTGGGGTTCGAACACACGAACACCTATACGTATTCTCCTGCACAGTGGTAGATATGTAAATACAACGTTTAGTTACCATTTGTCACGCATTAGGGTTCGAACACTCGAACACCTATACGGATTCCCCTGCATAGTGGCAGATATGTAAATACGGCGTTTACTTACCATTTCTCACGCATTAGGGTTCGAACACACGAACACCTATACGTATTCTCCTGCACAGTGGTAGATATGTAAATACGGCGTTTAGTTACCATTTGTCACGCATTAGGGTTCGAACACACGAACACCTACACGGATTCTCCTGCACAGTGGCAGATATGTAAATACGGCGTTTACTTACCATTTCTCAGGCATTAGGGTTCGAACACACGAACACCTACACGTATTCTCCTGCGCAGTGGCGGATATGTAAATACGGCGTTTA
Source organism: Camellia granthamiana (assembly GCA_036172215.1). Taxonomy (NCBI): domain Eukaryota; kingdom Viridiplantae; phylum Streptophyta; class Magnoliopsida; order Ericales; family Theaceae; genus Camellia; species Camellia granthamiana. The sequence continues at coordinate 130,070 of JAXFYN010000689.1, forward strand.
CTTACCATTTCTCACGCATTACGGTTCGAACACTCGAACACCTATACGGATTCTCCTGCACAGTGGCAGATATGTAAATACGGCGTTTACTTACCATTTCTCAAGCATTAGGGTTCGAACACTCGAACACCTATACGGATTCTCCTGCACAGTCGCAGATATGTAAATACGGCATTTACTTACCATTTCTCACGCATTAGGGTTCGAAGACACGAACACCTATACGGATTCTCCTACACAGTGGCAGATATGTAAATACGGCGTTTACTTACCATTTCGCACGAATTAGGGTTTGAACACTCGAACACCTACACGGAGTCTCCTGCACAGTGGCAGATGTGTAAATACGACGTTTACTTACCATTTCTCATGCATTAGGGTTCGAACACTCGAACACCTATACGGATTCTCCTGCACAGTGGCAGATATGTAAATATGGCGTTTACTTACCATTTCTCATGCATTAGGGTTCGAACACTCGAACACCTATACGGATTCTCCTGCACAGTGGCAGATATGTAAATACGGCGTTTACTTACCATTTCTCACGCATGAGGGTTCGAACACTCGAACACCTATACGGATTCTCCTCCACAGCGGCAGATATGTTAATACGGCGTTTACTTACCATTTCTCACGCATTAGGGTTCGAACACTCGAACACCTATACAGATTCTCCTGCACAGTGTCAGATATGTAAATACGGCGTTTACTTACCATTTCTCACGCATTAGGGTTCGAACACTCTAACACCTATACCGATTCTCCTGCACAGTGGCAGATATGTAAATACGGCGTTTACTTACCATTTCTCACGCATTAGGGTTCGAACACTCGAACACCTATACGGATTCTCCTGCACAGTGGCAGATATGTAAATACGGCGTTTACTTACCATTTCTCACGCATTAGGGCTCGAACACAAGAACATCTATACGGATTCTCCTGCACAGTGTCAGATATGTAAATACGGCGTTTACTTACCATTTCTCACGCTTTGGGGTTCGAACACACGAACACCTATACGTATTCTCCTGCACAGTGGCAGATATGTAAATACGGCGTTTACTTACCATTTGTCACGTATTACGGTTCGAACACTCGAACACCTATACGGATTCTCCTACACAGTGGCACATATGTAAATACGGCGTTTACTTACCATTTCTCACGCATTAGGGTTCGAACACTCGAACACCTATACGGATTCTCCTGCACAGTGGCAGATATGTAAATACGGCGTTTACTTACCATTTCTCATGCATTAGGGTTCGAACACTCGAACACCTATACGGATTCTCCTGCACAGTCGCAGATATGTAAATACGGCATTTACTTACCATTTCTCACGCATTAGGGTTCGAACACACGAACACCTATATGGATTCTCCTCCACAGTGCCAGATATGTAAATACGGCGTTTACTTACCATTTCGCACGAATTAGGGTTTGAACACTCGAACACCTACACGGATTCTCCTGCGCAGTGGCAGATATGTAAATACGACGTTTACTTACCATTTCTCATGCATTAGGGTTCGAACACTCGAACACCTATACGGATTCTCCTGCACAGTGGCAGATATGTAAATATGGCGTTTACTTACCATTTCTCATGCATTAGGGTTCGAACACTCGAACACCTATACGGATTCTCCTGCACAGTGGCAGATATGTAAATACGGCGTTTACTTACCATTTCTCACGCATGAGGGTTCGAACACTCGAACACCTATACGGATTCTCCTACACAGCGGCAGATATGTTAATACGGCGTTTACTTACCATTTCTCACGCATTAGGGTTCGAACACTCGAACACCTATACAGATTCTCCTGCACAGTGTCAGATATGTAAATACGGCGTTTACTTACCATTTCTCACGCATTAGGGTTCGAACACTCGAACACCTATACCGATTCTCCTGCACAGTGGCAGATATGTAAATACGGCGTTTACTTACCATTTCTCACGCATTAGGGTTCGAACACTCGAAAACCTATACGGATTCTCCTGCACAGTGGCAGAGATGTAAATACGGCGTTTACTTACCATTTCTCACGCATTAGGGCTCGAACACAAGAACATCTATACGGATTCTCCTGCACAGTGTCAGATATGTAAATACGGCGTTTACTTACCATTTCTCACGCTTTGGGGTTCGAACACACGAACACCTATACGTATTCTCCTGCACAGTGGCAGATATGTAAATACGGCGTTTACTTACCATTTGTCACGCATTACGGTTCGAACACTCGAACACCTATACGGATTCTCCTACACAGTGGCACATATGTAAATACGGCGTTTACTTACCATTTCTCACGCATTAGGGTTCGAACACTCGAACACCTATACGGATTCTCCTGCACAGTGGCAGATATGTAAATATGGCGTTTACTTACCATTTCTCATGCATTAGGGTTCGAACACTCGAACACCTATACGGATTCTCCTGCACAGTGGCAGATATGTAAATACGGCGTTTACTTACCATTTCTCACGCATGAGGGTTCGAACACTCGAACACCTATACGGATTCTCCTCCACAGCGGCAGATATGTTAATACGGCGTTTACTTACCATTTCTCACGCATTAGGGTTCGAACACTCGAACACCTATACAGATTCTCCTGCACAGTGTCAGATATGTAAATACGGCGTTTACTTACCATTTCTCACGCATTAGGGTTCGAACACTCTAACACCTATACCGATTCTCCTGCACAGTGGCAGATATGTAAATACGGCGTTTACTTACCATTTCTCACGCATTAGGGTTCGAACACTCGAACACCTATACGGATTCTCCTGCACAGTGGCAGATATGTAAATACGGCGTTTACTTACCATTTCTCACGCATTAGGGCTCGAACACATGAACATCTATACGGATTCTCCTGCACAGTGTCAGATATGTAAATACGGCGTTTACTTACCATTTGTCACGCATTACGGTTCGAACACTCGAACACCTATACGGATTCTCCTACACAGTGGCACATATGTAAATACGGCGTTTACTTACCATTTCTCACGCATTAGGGTTCGAACACTCGAACACCTATACGGATTCTCCTGCACAGTGGCAGATATGTAAATACGGCGTTTACTTACCATTTCTCATGCATTAGGGTTCGAACACTCGAACACCTATACGGATTCTCCTGCACAGTCGCAGATATGTAAATAC